>JAPFRF010000008.1:16778090-17005590 GCA_029282475.1 Phrynocephalus forsythii | reverse complement strand
TCTGGATTTTACCCCAGATTAAATTGCCTCATTATGCACTGGGTCGTAAGGACTGGCACATGACCTGGTCCATCAGATGCAATTTAGCATCGTGATTTTTGCAATGTCACTTACACTGGAGTAAAGTCCTAGTAGGACTCTGGCCCTTGTTGCTTGCTACCTCCTTTGTAACATCTTCAATAAAACATCTAGGCCTGCTTTCAGATCGGAATGCCAGAATGGGAGCTATCTAATTAAACTAATTGCATCATTCACAAGCCAAGGTCAGAAGGATGTAACTGCGAAGGCTGTGGATTCTCCCTCTTTTTGTTTTAACCTTCTGTAATTTATTTCTAAAAATGTGATGGCTGTTCCTTGGGAGAGCAATCCTGGTTTTTCTGTATACGCCAGGGTGTCATTTTGCCTCATCCTACAGATGCCTTTGGATCTTGTGCTTTGTAATAAGGTTTACAGTTAATGAAATGGAACTAAATGAATTGTTTTCTGTGTAAAAATCCAGAGGCGTTACCTCTGCAACAATCCAGAGTTCTGCTCTAATAACAAGCTCAACGGAGCAGATCCAGAGAATCTGGTTCAGAATCTAGCAGAGACATCTTCCCTTTTGTCATCTCTCCCCCAGCCCCAGCTTTCTCATCTGCATTCAAATCCTTGCAAACACTAAGGGGGTAGGTAACCAAGGGTTCATAGAATCCTAGAGTTGGAAGAGACCTCAAGGGCCATCTAGTCCAACCCCCTGCCATGCAGGAACCCCCATCACAGGATCCCAGACAGATGCCCATCCAGCCTCTGCTTAAAAACCTCCAAAGAAGGAGACTCCACCACCCTCCTTTGGGGCAGCATATTCCACTGCCGAACAGCTCTAACTGTGCTGAAGTTTTTCCTAATGTTAAACTGAATCTCTTTTCCTGTAGTTTGAGACTATTGCCCTGCATCCTAGTCTCTGAAGCCATGGAAAACAAACCTGTTCTCTATTCAATATGCCATCCTTTCAAATATTTAAACATAGCTATCATATCCCCTCTCAGTCTTCTTTTTGTAAGGCTAAACATTCCCAGCTCCCTAAGCCGCTCATTGTAAAACATTTCTTCCAGACCCTCACTCATCTTGGTTGCCCTCCTCTGGACCCTATCAAGATTGTCAACATCCTTTTTAAATTGAGGCACACAGAACTGGACACAGTACTCCAGATGGGGTCTGACCAGAGCAGAATAGAGTCACTTCCCTTGATCTGGACACTATGGTTCTGTTGATGCAACCATGAATCGTGTTGGCTTTCCTGGCCGCTGCATCACACTGCTGACTCATGTTCAATTTGTGGTCGACCAAGACTCCCAGATCCCTTTCACAGGTACTATTTTCCAGCCAGGTATCTCCCATGCTATATCTGTGCAATTCATTCTTTTTACCCAGATGCAACACCCTACATTTCCCTCTGTTGAATCCCATTCTGTTTAGAGATGGGCACGAACCAGAAAACCTATGGTTCGGGTTCCTCTGGTTCGGGCCCACCCTTGGTTCGGTTTGAGTTCATGTTCAAACGAATTTTAAAAAACAGCTCGAATCTGTCTTTACAATTTTGAGGGGAAAAGGAAAACAAACAAACAAACAAAAAGCCCCGTACTACAGCTGTAGCGTGGGGCCTGAACCCAGAAGGGGGGGGGATCAGGAGGTCTGATAAGAGTGAGGCCGTGCTTAGGCGGCCAGCGCAGCCCGGCGAGACCGCTGCCCACCTGCTTTCCTCCCACGGCCTGTTATCTACAGGGCCGATTGGGAGGCTGATAAGATGGAGGCCGTGCTTAGGCGGCCAGTGCAGTGTGGCTTCGCCGCCCCCTCCCCTTCCCAAGTCCATTGACTAGGGTGAGCCCTGTTAGTGCTCACCCTCTCACCTCAGCGTTGCTGGGAGGAAGGTGTGTGCGAAGGGGGCAAGTCAAGGGCGAAGGCTGGAGTCCTGCAAGGAGCCCCCGGGCGCAGAGCGGACTCCGGAGGGTGGGCAGGCAGGCTGCGTGCCATCTGGGCAAGGGAGACAGTGGTGAGCAGGAGGGGGACGGCGGCATGGTTTTCCCCTTCTCCCTCCCAGTGGTGCCGGGGGACAGAGTGGAGGGGGAACATGCAGGCAGAGTCGGGGATCGTGCCCTTCGTCGCTCTCTTCCTGCCACCTGGCCGGCAACTTTGGCTTCCCTTTCCCACCGCCTTTTCGCCTCCATCCCTCTCTTCCTTTTCAAAAAAGGAAAACCACTTCCAGGTTCAGGCCCCGTGCTACAGCTGTAGCATGGGGTTTTTGTTTTGTTTTGTTTCATTTTCCTTTCAGCGCTGACCGCGTGGCCCCTGGGGCCCGGGCGGCGCTGGGTTTTTAAATTATTATTATTATTATTATTATTATTTATTATTATTATTATTATTATTATTATTATTATTATTATAGGGTGCCGACTAGGCCACCCTTGGGGTCCCGGTCAGTGCTCCACCCATTTTTAAAAATTTATTTTTATTTTTATTTTATTTTAGTTCCCCCCCCCACTTCCGGGTTCAGGCCCTGCACTACAGCTGTAGCATGGGGCTTTTTTGTTTTGCTTTTTGTTTTCCTTTCAGCACCGACCGCGTGGCCCCTGGGGCCCGGTCGGCACTGGTTTTTTTTTTTTTTTTTTTTATTTTAGAGTACCAACCAGGCCACCCTCGGGGCCTGGTTGGCACTCCTTTTTTTTAACTGTGCCGAGCCGACCACATGGCTGCGCTACAGGTGTAGCACGGCTGTCTGCTTCCCCCCCCCCCTAGTCGCTGTCCCAGAAGCCAGGAAGACCGGACCTTCAGACCAGCACCAGGTAGGAGACACCTCTCCCCCCCCATTAACGAAACAAACCTAACCGAACCAATTTTTCTTGGTTCAGTTCAGTTCGTGTTAAATTTGTCCCTAGGGTCGTTGTTCGTTTCATTACATAATGAAACAAATAACGAATAACGGAACAAAAAAAATGATTTCGTACCCATCTCTAATTTTGTTAGCTTTGGCCCAGAACTCTAATCTGTCAAGGTCCTTTTGAATTTTCATCCTATCCTGTCAGGATATATTCTCATAATTCAGCTCCAGAGCAAGCACTGATGTTCTGCCAGGTTCAGCTCATTCATCTCTTCTTTGCTGAAAACTCTTGCATGGAGCAGGAGAATGAAAGTTACTCAGACAGACAGCAAGTCTTCTGCTTTGCCTTCAAGACCCAACGCAGATTGTAAGAGCTGTAATGATTTCATGGTTGTCATTGTCATTGTCGTCATCATCATCATCATGATGATGTACCATCAAGTCAATTCTGATTCCACAGTGGACCTCCTGGGGAAAGAGCCAGAAGAAAGGGAATAGGTTGGGTAGTCTAGAAATCCAACCAACCAACCAACCAACCAACCAACCACTTCTGACTATTGTATAACTGGAAAACACTGGAAAGAGTTGCCGTAAGTCAGAATTGTCTTGACAGGACATCATCATCATCATCATCATCATCACCACCACCACCACCACCACCACCACCACCACCACCACCACCACCACCACCACCATCATCATCATCATCATCATCATCATCATCATCATCATCATCATCATCATCATCATCATTATTTTTAACAACAACAACGTTGGATCCACCTTCATGAGTAGCTTTACAGAACCAAAGTGTCTTTAAATGCAAGTGGAGCAGCCATGGCCCTTCAGGCGTTGTTGGACTACAGTTACCATGAGCCACCCCCTTTAGAGAGAGGTGTTGGGATTTGTAATCCACCAGCTGCTGGTGGGCCACCCTTTCTCCACCCTTGATTTAAATAAAGAAAACAAAAGCCAAGGATGGCAGATGGTGAGGCATCTTTGGAGAAGTCACTGTTTCCCCTCTCCGGTTGTATGCTTCAAAATTTTCCTTCACTCGTGGTGTGTGCATGTGTGTGGGAGGAGGGAACCCACACAAGGAGAGGAAAACACCCGGTTGACATTTCCTGAGTTGTGTTTGTATCGAAAGCCTTTGCGCTTTTATTTTCTCTGCAGCAGACTTTCCAAAGCTCAGCGCATTTGTAAAGCCATCACCGGATGTTTCTTCATTAAATATCTTCATAACACCGAAATCCTTCCATTCTCCTTGAGTGCTTGTGGATGGCTGTGTAACATGATAACTCACGCTAAGAGAGAGACCCCACAGGTGCTATTCTGCACACAGGCGATCCTTCAAAGGAGCCACCGAATCAGTGGATTGCAGAGAAGGATGTGCCAAAGATAAGAAAGACAGACAGAAACCAGTCTGAAAGGGCTGGGTGAGGTTTTGTGTTGAGGGCAGACAATGGAAATGATATTCGTCTGCCATCTTTCTTGGTGGTGCCACAACTTTAAGTGTAGGAGAACGGCAATTTGGAAGAGGATCAGTCCTAGAATCCTAGAATGATGGAGACGGAAGGGGTCTCTAAGGCTATGGAGTCCTATTCTAGGCAGATCTGACAGACACGTCCCATTTCCTCCTGCATGCTTCCAGCCCTGAAGGGCAAGCCAGCTGCTGTGGTCATTGCTTCCATTGTCATACTGCTCTAACCGTCAAGAAGTTATTTTTTCTCCTGATATGCAACCTGGTTGTATCTGGTTTCCTGTAGCTTGAGTAAGTGATAGGTTGGAGGAAGCTGTGTCTGAAAGAAAGCAGGTAGAGAGGCAGGAAGAGAGGTAAAGATGGAGACAGTAGCTTTCTTCCAACACTTCTGGAGAGGAATCGGACGATGACAGTGAGAAACTGGATCTGGTCTTCATTGAGGATGCACAATATACCTACAGAACTTCCAGGATCCCCGGACAGGGTCTTAGGTGGGAATCCCTGTGGCTAAAAGCAAAGCAAAAACCTGTTCTGCTTATATACTGCCCCATGCCACTTAAAGTACAGTAGGACCTCCGTATCCACTGATTCAGTTATCTACGGTTGGTGGAGGATAAATAAATAAATAATTCAGCAGCCGCAAAGCAAGCTACTGTCACCAAGAGCAGCTGTAAAGCAAGCTACTGTCATAAAACAGCAGCCGTAAAGCAAGCTACCGTCACAAACAGCAGGTGTAAAGCAAGCTACTGTTGCAAAACAGCAGCTGTAAAGCAAGTTACTATCACAAAACAGCAGTTTTGGGGAACATTTTAGTGTTCTCTCTTATTCATAGTATTTATTATCCATGGGAAGGCTTGGAACCAATCCCCAGCGGATACTGGGGTCCTACTGTAGTCTCTGGGTGGTTTTACAGTTTTTAATTACAGTAATGCAGGCGACACATTGCCCCCCCCGAGCAAGCTGGGTACTCATTTACCAACCTTGGAAGGATGGAAGGCTGAGTCAACCATGAGTTGGCTACCTGGGTTTGAACCCCATGTCGTGAGCACAGTTTTTACTGCAGGACAGGCAATTAACCACTGCGCCACTGCGCATACAGATGGAATTGTACCCCAATCCCTTGTTCAAGTAAAGACAGGCTTAAGCTGTTTAGTCACCATGGAGTTCATGACATGCCTTGCCAGCAATCACTTTGGTCACAGCCCCCCCTTAAATGGGGGGCAAACCACATATATGGATACTGTATGAAGCCCACTGGAAGTCATATTTCTGATATTTTATTTCTTGGTTGGGGGTCGGTAAACTCTATGTTGCAACAGCATATTTTTCCTAGTGTGGCAATGAAGTTGGTAGCAGGGGGGATCATGAAATAACTGATAATGGGGTTGGAAGGCGCCTTTAGGACCACTGAGTCCACCCCATGATCAAGGGAGAAATCCAGATCAAAGCAAATCTTAGAGACAGATATCCAATTTTCTCTTGAATTCCTCCAGTGCTGGAGCGCTCACCACTTCCTGAGGTCACTGGTTCCGTTGTCATACTACTCTTACAGTTAAGAAGTCTTTCCTGATATTCAGCTGGAATCAGGCTTCCCATAACTTGAGCCCATTGTTGCATGTCCTGCACTCTGGGATGACTGGGAACAGAATCTATTCCAAGGTTATGTGCTTAATTTTCTCAATGAGGGAGCTGGAATGGACAATGCAATTAAAAAAAACCACAGCCAGCAAAAGCAGCCACTGAGCTCAGTCATACTAGCTAGGTCCTCAGACAAGCTCACAGTGTATTATTTATTTATTTATTTATTTATTTATTTATTTATTTATTATATTTATATACCGCCCCATCTTCCGAGACGGAACTCGGGGCGGTGTACAATAAAAAGAAAATAAACCATAGCAAGCAAGCATAAAATCAAAGGCATCAGTAAAAATAGGAGTGTACAATATCCTCCGCACAGAATGGCATGGGCGACTGTAAGACTGGCATCCCCTCCCCACAATTGTTCCTCCCCCAAAAGTGGTTTCCCAACAGGAATAGTGTGGCAGACATAAATCACAAACGCAGGGGAAATGTGACTGAGGTTGTCTGCTGAGTCACACTGGGTGAAGCAAGAGAATCATAGAATCACAGAATCCTAAGAGTTGGAAGAGACCTCAAGGGCCATCCAGTCCAACCCCCTGCCACGCAGGAACCCCCATCACAGGACTCCCGACAGAAGGCCATCCAGCCTCTGCTTGAAAACCTCCAAAGAAGGAGACTCCAGCACCCTCCTTTGTGGCAGCATATTCCGCTGCTGGACAGCTCTAACCATCAGGAAGTTCTTCCTCATGTTCAAATGGAATCTCTTTTCCTGTACTTTGAAACCATTGCCCCAAGTCCTAGTCTCTGAAGCCATGGAAAACAAACGTGTTCCCTCTTCCATATGACATCCTTTCAAATATTTAAACATAGCTATCATAGAGGCTAAACATTCCCAGTTCCCTAAGCCGTTCCTCATAAGACATAATTTGTTTGTTTGTACATTCGTGTCTTTGTTCATTTAGTAGCTGCTTAATAAAGTTGTTTATTTATGGGGAAAACATACAAATATTACAGAAGACCCTGGAACTAACTGACCTTTAGCGGGGCTGCTCCTCTTTGTCAGGGTCTTTTGTTTCTCCAGATTTTAGGCATGTCTATTCCAGACAAAAACATACATGCCTGTTGGTTTTCCAGGGCAAATCAAGGGAAATAAACGAACCAGCTCAGCAACAACCTTGACTGGGGTGGGGGTGGGGCAATGTTTGGCCTGCATAATTAAACTGTGAATAGCTCTAGAGAGTGCTTGAAGTTCTTCCTAACGTTCAAATAGAATCTCACTTTGCTTTGTTTTGAAACACATTGACCTAAGTCTGACTCTCTAGAAGCCATGACTCAAGTCTCCATCCCTGGTGACGCATTGGGGATGGCGCATGGACCCTGGGAATTCGAACTCGCCACCGAGGTCCGTGTGTTACAGCTGAGCTGTGGCCTCTCCTCCCATGATAAGGAGGCCGCAGGTGCAACCAGGCGACTGAGAAGTTGGGCACTAGATCACAGCGAAAACGGTGGCTTTAAGGCCCTTTGTACACGACCCCTAAACTCCACGGCAAATGGCTCCCAGCTCTGGAGCTTAAAATTGGTTCCCCACCAGCTCCGGAGTTTACAGATAATTAAGTGCGACCATGCTCACCTAAGCACGTCCCAGCGCACTTTTCAGGTACCTGCTCTCGGAGGGTGAAAATTCCTGATGCGGATATAACGTAGTGACTGCCCGCCTCTCCTTGCTTCTGTTTGTTCCTTTTTTGCCCCCCCCACCCCTTTAAGAGATCTGAATGCAGTGCCGGGACGGCAGAACGGAGGTGAGCGGCATTTTTTTCTTCCTTTTTTCCTCCCCCCCCCCCACGCAGCCAGCAGCCAGGAGTGCGGAGGGGGTGGGAACGCAGGAACAGCGACAAACCCCTAAGATCTCTGGTCCGAATTTAAGTGGCCAGCGGATCTTAGGGGTCGCATGAAAAGGCCCTACGTGGAGGGCTTGCCCTTCCAGTGCCCCTTGGGTCTATTGGGGAATCGATTCAGATCGGCAGTGGCAGCAGCTGCGGATTTCGCTTTGTAAACCGAGGTGGAATATTTCCTCAACATAAAATGAAGAAATTCCTCCAAGTGCAGAAAGATGCATTTCGGTAACCTTCCCTTCCGTTGACCTGGATGTTGTGACAATGAGCACAGAATGAAGCGTGCTCTTGTGATAAAATGCAGAAACACCTCCGAAGAGGGGGAGAGGGAGAGGGAGAGGGAGAAGCACTGATGCACATCTTTCTTAATTTCAGAAAAGGGCTGTAGTTGGAGTGCCGCTGCAGTCAATTCTGTGCGCATGAGCGCAGTCCAGTCCAGTCAGGCTCAGGTCATGGGCTCAAGTTGGACCCGTCCTTCCATCCTTCCAAGGCTGGCAACTCGGGTATCCAGCCCACAGGTGGTGGTGATGGAGATGCGTTGCCCGCATCTTTAAACTGCCCAGAGAGTGCTTTACGTGCTATGGGGTGGTGTGTAAACAGCACACTTTGGCTGCTTTCACACAACCCCTAAAATCCACTGCAAAATGCTCTCAGATACAGGGCATAAAATTGTTTTCCCACCAGCAGCGGACTTTAAAAAAAAAAAAGTACGACCACACCCACTTAAGCGTGCCCCAGCACATTTTACAAGTACCTGGTCTGGAGGGGTTAAAATCCTTGTCGCTGTTTTAAAGCATTGCATGCCTGGCCCTCCTCTGCTTTTTGTTTGTTTTTGTTGGGTTCCCCCCCCCTTAACAGACAGGAATCCTAATGGGCTGGAACAATTAGCTGCTGCGACGGCAGGCGGAGGTGAGCCTGCATTTTTTCCCCTCTCTCCCTTCACCCCAGACAGAAGCAATAGAATCAGAGTGCGGGAGGTGGGAACACAGGAAGCAGAACAAAAACCACATTGGGGGGATCTGCATTTAAGCAGCCAGCAGATTTTAGGGGTCGTGTAAAAGCAGCCTTTGTTTCATAGCTGTGATTTATTCTCACCCAAAGTGTAATCTTCACATTCCTTGGAAAGACTGAACCAAAGTTCTTCATTAGGGATGAGCACGGAAGGAAAAAATTATGTTTTGTTTTGTTTCCTTTCCTCCCCCCCCCACGTTTTTATTTTGTTTTGTTTCATATGAATTTTTTTCAAAATGAATTCGTATGACACAAACCACTAACAAAATGGTTCTTGGGGGGGGCTGGAAAGTGGCAAAGGGACAAAAGGATTTTTATATAAAAAAAAGCCCTGGCCTTTAAAAAAAACTTTTATCCATCCCCCCCAAGCCCCACCTGCCAGCTGATGGGCACTGGAGTGGGGGGGGAGGGGGAAAAGCAGTTTAGAGACAGAACGGAATGGTTTCTTTCAACAACAAAAACAACAAAAATTTTGTTTCATGTGTAATGAAATGCTGCTTCCTTGTGTTGTTTCATTTCATTTCGTTCATTTCGTTAACGATACGACGAAACAGCTCTTCGTTTTTTGTTTTGTGTCCATCCCTATTCATCATCTCATGAAAAGGTCCAGTGTGACTCAGGACCAATTCCCATAATTGGTGATTAGAGATGGGCACGAAACGAGCAATTTTTCGTTTTTGTTTTGTTTTTTCATTTTGTTATGTAACGAAACGAAAAAACGAATTTTGTCTCAAAATGAAATGAAACGAACGAAACAACAGGTACATTGAACTGTAATGAATGCAGCTCTTTCATTATGTAGCGTTTTTTTGTTTTGTTTTTTTGTGTCCATCCCTATTCATCCCTTTCTTTCCTGGGTTGGTGACGGTTGTTTGCTTGCTGTTGATCTGTTCAGTTAGTTGGTAAGTATGTGTGAAGCAAAAATAAGAGGCGTACACAAGTTTGTAACTTCAACCAAAAGGAAGTAAACAGCTTTTGTTAGTATGATTATTATTCTTTCTCCTGAAAATGTCTCAGAGTGAGATAGGAGATTTTAAATGCCGGTTCATGAGAAAGGTTGAACTCTGGGAGCTTGTAGTTGTTCTCTCTGGATCTCTGTACTTCTACTGCAGAAAGGAATTGCGCCAGAAAATTGAAACTCTGCAACAGAATTTATACTTGCCTAGGATCTCATGGATAGTTTATGCTCAGTCCTACCAGTGGCTAAACATGAGCCAGCCATGAGATCATAGAATCTTAGAATCATAGAGTTGGAAGAGACCTCAAAGGCCATCCAGTCCAACCCCCTGCCATGCAGGAACCCCCCATCACAGGACTCCGGACAGGTGGCCATCCAGCCTCTGCTTAGAAACCTCCAAAGAAGGAGACTCCACCACCTTCTTTTGGGGCAGCATATTATTCCACTGCTGGACAGCTCTAACTGGCATGAAGTTATTCCTAATGTTCAAATGGAATCTCCTTTTCTGTAGTTTGAAACCATTGCCCCGAGTCCTAGTCTCTGATCACACAGGCATCTATCTCACGTGCCATACCAATGCACACAGGAGGCGTGGGTTGTCGTGAGTGGCATGGGCCAAGCCGTGTGGGGAGGATGGGAATTGCAGTCCAGCATCCAGGGCTGGTTAGGGAAAGCAGCTCCGGCATCGAGACAGCCCGTCAATGCAGACAGAGTGAAAGGACATTTCCAGAGGCCGTTCGGGGAGGGGGAGGGTGTCCTCAGCTCCAGTCCTGTTTCCGTCTCAAGAGGCCACTTGATCCCGGAAACAAAAATGGGAAATTTTCACAATGGAGAGAAGTGAAAAGCCCCCAGGGCTCACCTGGGACCTCCAATCTGTTCATAAATGACCTGGAGACAGGGATAAACAGTGTCACAAAACTTTTCCATGTGGTAAAAACCAGAAAGATTGTGAAGAGCTCTCTCCAAACTGGGGGAGTGGGCTGAGAAATGGCAAATGCGTTTTAATGTAACCAAATGTAAAGTAATGCATATTGGAAAAAAATCCAAAATCTTTCATGGGCTCTGAGTTATCCGTCTTGGTGTGTTGGTGGACAGTTCCATGAAGGTGTCTCCCCAAGTGGCAGCAGTGAAGAAGGCCAATTCCATGCTAGGGATTATCAAAAAGGGGATTGAAAATAAAACAGCCAACATTATAATGCCGTTATACAAAACAATAGTAAGGCCCCACCTGGAGTATTGTGTACAATTCTGGTCACCGCATCTCAAGAAAGACATAGTGGAACTGGAAAAGGTGCAGAAGAGTGGGTTGATTACTGGGCTGGGGCACCTCCCTTATGAAGAAAGGCTAAAACAATTGGGCCTCTTCAGTCTGGAAAAAGGCGCTTGAGGGGGATATGATTGAGACATACAAAATGCAGGGTATGAGTAAAGCATCCAGGGCTGAGTGCTGGGAGGAAGAACTGACAAAAGAAAATATTTTTCACCCAGCATGGAACTCCCTGAGGATGTGGTGAGCCTGGCCTGGATGCCTGCAGACAGAGGAAAAGTCCATCACGACAAACCATGATGGAGATTTCCTTTAAACCAGGATACTTCAAAGGCCAAATGCAGGGGAGTGGGATCAGGGACAGATCTAGTCCTCAGCTCCAGTCCTCTGGTTGTGAGATACCTGGACTCTCCTGAAGAGGCCTTATGTTCTTATGTTCTTATGACTGCAATGTCCCCGAGGGGTCCTCTCTCTTGCCCAGAGTCCAGCGGCCCAGCGCTTTCTGGATCACCAACAGAGTGGAAAACTACCCAGGTCTTTTTTTGTGCTGGGGCTGGTGGGGGAAAGCCAGGCCAGAGCAGGGGAGTGGAGGAAAGAGGGGGCGGGGGGGGCAGGAGGGGTGTTGCAGCCTGCACACTCCAGGAGCATTGGTTCCATGTCTCACCCAGGTGCACTCAAGCCACTAAGGTCATTTCTAGTTAATCGTTGGCCAGGGATCAATAGTTGCAGAGTGATGGTTGGTGGTGATAAAGCAAGAAGCTTTGCACACACTCTTCTGTCTACTAACAGGGAGTTTGGTGTGTCATCATCCCACCCACCCACCCACACCGGCCACAGCTACGCAAATTCCCATTTGAAACACTGCTGCTCATAGCCGAAACTGGCTCGCCGAGGGCCCCCCGCCCCTGGGAAACTTCCACCTCCTTGATATTTGGCCAGTGTTGATCCCATGAATGCAGTTTTTGGCCAGCAGTTTCCTTTCTTCAAAGAGGAATGCAGAAAAGAAATCAGGAGCTGGCTGTCCCTGATGCGATCACCTGTCGTTCGAAGAGGGCATGCCACGAGTGCTGACTGTGTCTGATTGTCCCATGAGGGGCTCCTCCCACCTGCCATAATTTGCTAAAAGAAAATCGTTGGACTGTAGAGTCATAGACAAGTGAAGTTTGAAGGTCCATTGACTCCAACCCACTGCTCAAGGCAGGCATATGAACCAAAGGATACCAGCCAAGTGGTTGTCTAAATTTCTCTTGAAGACCTCCAGTGCTGGAGAACTGAGGTCATGGGTTTCGTTCTTGTACTGCTCTAACAGTTTGGACGTTTTTCCTGATCTTCAACCAAAATCTGGCTTCCTGTAAACTGATCACCTTGTTGACTGTCTTGCACTCAGTGGTGACCGAGAACAGATCCTGACCTTCCTCTGTAGGGCAGCCCTTCAAATATTTGAAAAGTTTTCTCCTATCACTCCTCACTCTTGTTTGCTGTTGGCTAAACATGCCCATTTATTTCATCCTTGTCACCCTCTTCTGAACTTGTTCCCATTTGTCAGCCTGCTTCTTGAAGTGCGGTGCTCTGAACATGAAAATGAAAGCACAATTGTTCTTCAGAGTATGAAATTGTCCTTTAGTACAGATCTGGTTTTGCCGATAGAAATTCTACTCAAGTCATCTCCCTGGAAGACTTTGGGGAAGGCTTGCCAGTTTGGGCTTTGTTCTCAGAACCTTAGAAAACTCTCTCTCTCTCTCTCTCTCTCTCTCTCTCTCTCTCAAGGAGGAATATGTCTGTGAAGATTCTCAGTCCTCCAGGTGAGTTTATCTGGGAAGCTGAATCATGGCAACGGGACTTCTTTTCTTGAGAGACTGAAACATTTCAGTGTTCATCCAAACAGCTTTGTCAGTCTGAGGAAAGCTGGTTGCGAGTCCTCCGTTTTATAGTTCACTTTGAAGTATTTTTTTAAAGTACTTTTAATGCTCATTTTTGGCTAAGCCAAAGCCTGTCATCCCCTTGCAAAAGAGCCCTGTTGCATACACAGTTGTTGAATATGCCATTTCCACACTGGGTATTTGCCACCAACTGCATGGGCGTAAGGTCCATCATTTAGCCAGCGGGCCCTCCTGAAAAAGCCATTCCTGAAGTAGGTGAAAGGGATGGCTTGTAGACATAGGGCCTTTTCGGCAGCTGCCCCACCCAGGCTATGGAACGCCCTCCCAAGTGAGATCCGCTTGGCAACAACGCTGATAACTAGAGATGGGCACGGATCAAAAAAATGGCATTTCGTTTGTCGTTTGTCGTTTGCAGGGTCCATTTCGGTTCGGTTCCATTTTTCATGAATTTTTTGCAAAAAATCGTTTTCATTTTCGTTCGTTTCATTACCATTTCGTTACCATTTATTTCATTTTTTTGTGATTTTTAAAGGAATTTAAGTAATTTACTCATATTGCAGTAACGGAAACGAAACGCACGACAAAATTTCTGGTGTTTCTGTTCGTTTCATTTCATTTTAGAGACAAAATTTGTTTGTCATTTTGTTACGTAACAAAACGAAAAAACAAAAATGGAAACGAAAAATTGTTTCGTGCCCATCTCTACTGATAACATTTCAGTGCCAGGGAAGAGCCTTCCTGTGCCAGAATTTTTTTTAACTGACATAACATAGATTGTGGGTCCTGGTGGAAATTTTAGTGTTTTGTATTTAAATGTTTTGGTGTCATAGAGTGATCTGAGAATACATTCATGCAATGCAACTGGCATTTCCTAAATTTACTCCGGGCCACCTTTGGTCTGACTTTTTAAATTTTCTTACACAATTATGATCCCACGGTTTCTTCAGCCAAACACCGACGTCAATATTTGTTAAAAGCAACCTTTGACTGATTGACAAACATGCAATAGGGAGATGGATGGCGACTGAGATAGACGGGAAAGCTACTCTACAAGCAATAAGCCTGCAGACCTTCATCACTGTGATACCCACAGTGGCACTAGCTACATCACCCTCTGTTTGGGAAGATACCTAAGAGCATAAGAACCTAAGAAGAGCCCTGCTGGATCAGGCCAAAGGCCCATCTAGTCCAGCTTCCTGTATCTCACAGTGGTCCCACCAAATCCCTCTGGGAGCGCACGAGACTAGATCTCTGTCTCCTGATACCACTCCCCTGCATCTGGCCCTTGAAGTACCCTGGTTTAAACCCTGGAGGTTACACATCTCCATCATGGTTTGTAACCTGTGATGGACTTTTCCTCCAGGAATCTGTCCAATCCCCTTTTGAAGTCATCCAGGCTAGATGCCATCACCACATCCTGTGGTAGGGAGTTCCACAGACAAATGCCATAAAATGCCAGTTGGCTTCAAAGGCCAAAGGCCATCACCACCTCCTGTGGCAGGGAGTTCCACAGACTAACAACACGCTAGGTTAAAAAAAATTATTTATTTATTTATTTATTTATTTATTTATTTATTTATTTATTTATACAACATTATACAACTATCCAAAGGTCTCTGGGTGGCTTACAATCAAAAGAATTAAAACAGTTAAAACATAAGACATAAAATATCAATAAATAATTAAAACAATAATAAAAACCTTACACTTTTGTCTGTTCCCACTCTCCCAGCCCTCAATTTGAGTGGACGTCCCCTAGTTCTGCTATTTTGTGAGAGGGAGAAGAGCTTCCCTCTATCCACTTGACTCATGCCCTGCATTATTTTGTACATCTCCATCATATCCCCCCTCAGGTGCCTTTTTTCCAGACTAAAGAGGCCCAAATGTTTTAGCCATTCCTCATAAGGGAGGTGCCCCAGTCCAGTCATCATTTTAGTCGCTCTCTTCTGCACCTTTTCCAGTTCCACTATGTTTTTCTTGAGATGCGGTGACCAGAATTGTACACAATACTCCAGGTGGGGCCTTACTATCGTTTTGTACAATGGCATTATAATGTTGGCTGTTTTATTTTCAATCCTCTGCTATGAAGCGTTCACAGGTCTGCCACTTGGAAAGCAGCCAGTCTGCTCTTTGGGACCTGTTGGTTGAGAAGCAAACAAGGGGCTTGTTTTGCAAGGCCATTATTTGGATACGGCATTTGCAAAAGAGGGATAGCATTGTATCACCTTCCAATTGCAAAGCAGGCTTCCTGGATAGTTTGAGCCTAGTGCTGAACTGGAGACCTGTTGCCCTGCAGAGGATGCTGTACTGCGACTCCCAGCTGCTCCTTTGCCACCCGCTTCACGAGCTGGGGCTGATGGGACATGTAGTCCAACAGCAGCTGGGGGAGTACCCTCCTTCAGTGGCTTTTCTGAATGTGAAGAAGTTTGCCTAATGGGTGAATGATATAATTTAGGCTGCCATTTTGGAAAGAGGTGGGAAACTTGGACATTGGTGATTTTTTCTGCTGAATGATGGCCATGGGGAAAATCAAGGGACGTGTCTCCCATCTCAAAGCAATCATCCGAGCTTTGCAGACGTAAAGCAGTGAAGCCCAGAGCCCGCTTTTCCCGCTACGCTCTTGGTGGGAGCCCTACGTCGCCATCATCCTGTTGTGCTGGAGGTTGTTGAGGAAGCACAAGAAATTCAATTAAGCCCTCGGTTCATTAAGCAAACATGGGACACAAAAGCCGCAGCTTAATGGGAGGCGATAAGCCGCTTCGTTATTACAGGCTGGCTTAGATGAAAGGGTGAAAGACAGCCCGGGCTGGAGAGCAGACAGCTTTGCTACGGGCTCAGGATGCCACAGGATGTGGTGATGCCATCTGGCCTGGATGCCTTCAAAGGGGGATAGGACCCTAACCCTAACCCTAACCATAACCATAACCTTAACCCTAACCCTAACCCTAACCCTAACTCTAACCCTAACCCCAACCCCAACCCCAACCCCAACCCCAACCCCAACCCCAACCCCAACCCCAACCCCAACCCCAACCCCAACCCCAACCCCAACTCTAACCCTAACCCTAATCCTAACCAAGAGCCTGGAATGGGCACATATCGACCCTGTCCTCTGATAGACCTCCAGTCCAGGAAGCCACTGGAAGTTTCCCCTGGAACCACTGGTCTCAGAATAGGTTGTCGTGAAGTTACAGCAAGGTTGGAAGCAAACGCTGTGAATGATCACCCAGTTTACGTTTTGTTTATCCGGGGTGTTTCTGTGGCTACCTCTCTGCCAACAAGCTTGGGGAATTATAGAGAGCTGTCTCCCCGGTTGCTTTATCCTGAGAATAAATGAAGGTATCTTATTCTACATACTTTGCTTCTCCTAGTTCTGATCCCATCATCAAACCCCTGCACCATCACAGCTCCCTTCTTTCCAGTTTGTTTCAAAGCCTCACTAGATAAAACGCTGATTCCGCCTCTAGAAGTAGTGCACCTGTAAAAGGAAAAGACTGTCTGTTTGTTCCAAAATATTATTGCTCTGATTGTGGTAAGTAACGCCCATTCTTTCTGCCCCAATTTCACATACCGTATATACTCGAGTATAAGTCGACCCGAGTATAAGTCGAGGCCCCTAATTTAACCCCCCAAAACTGGGGAAACATATTGACTCGAGTATAAGTCTAGGGTGGGAAATGCAGCAGGGCCTGGCAGCTGCTCCTTTGTGAGCTGAGGGAGTGGTGTGTGATGTTTAAAATGACTTTTAGCTACTGATGCAAGTGCTTGGGTCAGTGGCTAAAAGTCATTTTAAACATCGCGCGCTGCTCCCCTGTGATGCAGAGGGGGGGGTCATGAGAAGCGGCACGCAATGTTTAAAATGACTTTTAGCCACCGACCCAAGCACTTGCCTCGGTGGCTAAAAGTATTCACCTGCATATAAGTCGAGGGCCCCTTTTTTCCAACCCAAAATTAGGGCTAAAGAACTAGGCTTATATTCGAGTATATACAGTATTTGACTAGGCGTTGATGGCACCAAGGCTAAGCTGATGGGTAGCAAGGTCTCTGTGTGTTTCATCTTGGTTTTTGAGAGAGGTTGACCAATATCTCAGACATCTCTGGTGCAGTTCTCTCCAAGAAGTAGCCTAAATTCCTGAGCAAATCCCAAGGGTCCTTGGGATGGACCCAGGGCAGATAACATGGTATGAAGCTCATGCCACTATATAGCGACACTTCCGCTTGACAAACACAGAAAGACTCATAGTTCTTCTCAGTGCTGAATTCTTGAAAGTCTGACTTTGATGGTGGCTTCTGCCACATTTAATAACCTTAATCCTGACAGCCTCCATATCTTTATCTATTACCTGTTGCAAACAGCATACAGCATACCAACACACATCCATAGTGTTAGTGTTTGAAGTTGGCCTTGTCAAATATGAGCAAAGTATGTTTCAGTTCAGATTTTTAAAATAAGAACTTACGAAAAGTTTCTTTTCTTTTAATGGAATGGAATGGAATTTATTGTCATTGTATAACTACAACAAGATTAAAAGTGCCATCCAGTCAGCTCATTCACACACCCCAGTATAAAAATCCAAGACATAAAATCTACCATCTAAGAACAAAATATCCATACACATACTCCTACATTCACACGCAGAATATCACTTACACTCATTTAGAACTGACATAAAAGCCAAACGTACACACACAGCCCTGCACTCTTTCACCTGACAGCATTCATACCCAATACATAAAAACTACAATTTAAAAAATAACAGCCATACACAATCCCCCACACAATATATATGTTACACATTCAACACTGATATCACCTATCAACTTAATTTTTAACAGAATTTAGCATGGTTATTGCTATTGGGGAAAAAAACTATTTCTGAAACTTTCTGTCCTTGTTCTAATAGATCTAGAGCTGATGGTAATGGTACAGACAGAGAGTGCCCAGGATGAGAAATGTCTCCTACAATATTCCTTGAGCTTTAAAAAAATCAAATGGAGGAGATCTCCTAGGATTATGGACCTGCAAGGGATCTTTAAAGACATCCAGCCCAAACCCGTGCTCAAGGCAGGGGTCCTAATCATAGGATACCTACCTGGTGGTGTTCCACTTTTCTGTTGAAGGCCTCCAGCGTTGGAGTGTTCACCGCCTCTTCAGGTCATGGGTTCCGTTGTTGTACTGCTCTAACGGTTAGGAAGTGTTTCCTGATATCCAGCCGAAAGCTGCTTTCCTGCAACTTGAAACCATTATTATGGTTATGAACTCAGAGATGATCCTGAACAGATCCTTTCATTTTTAGTAAAACTGAAAGATTTTCCCATAACTCTGAAATGTCACCCTTTTTTATTTTATTTTATTTTATTTTATTTTATTTTTACTGCAGCCCCTAGAACAGTGATGGCGAGCCTTTTAGAAACTGAGTGCTCAAACTGCAATTCAAAACCCACTAATTGTTCACAAAGTGCCAATATAGCAATTTAACTTGAATCCAGGTGGCTGTGAAGGGGCAATGCCAGGTGCCCACAGAAAGGGCTCCAAATGCCATCTTTGGCACCTGTGCCATAGGTTCGCCAACACTGCCCTAGACTCTCCTAACCAGTGACAGATTTTTTTTGGGGGGGGTAGATATTTTAATGGTGAACAAAACCTCAGTTTTAATGCTACAAAACCTCAGCCAGTATAGAGATGTCCCCCTTGGGGCAGAGGACAGTAACCCAGCTGTCTGCATGGGCTGAGGCCTTTGGGAATCATTAAACCTCTCCATCTGAGTGGGGAAGCCCCGGATGGAAAGAAATGAATTCTATAGACCATATGCTCAGGAATCCAGCTTGGTCTGTTATCTCCCCCCCGCCCGCCCCGATCAGCCTGGAAGCCTGCAAGAGGGTTTTGCAGGGCACAGCTGCCTATGGTTCACTCAGATAAAGTTTGCATACCCCAGCTACATGACCGAGGACCATCCTTGCTCTGTCTTCCTCTGTCCTATTGCCAATGTTTCACTCCCCCCGTTGTGATGCTTGGTCATTGTAACCAATAAAGTCTTGCACCCAGGCTAGCAGAGAAGCTGCTGCACGGGACCTGGTCTGCTTGAAACCACCAATGTGCACATATTAGAGATGGGCACGAAACGAACAATTTTTCATTTCCATTTTTGATTTTTTCATTTTGTTACGTAACGAAATGACAAATGAATTTTGTCTCTGAAATGAAACTAAATGAACAGAAACACCGGGGAATTTTGTCGTGCGTTTCGTTTCCATTACTGCAGTATGAGTGAATTGCTTAAAATCCTTTAAAAATCACAAAAAAATGAAATAAATGGTAACGAAATGGTAACGAAATGAATGAAAACGAAAACATTTTTTTCAAAAATTCGCAAAAATGGAAATGAACCGAAACGGACCCTCCAAACGACAAACGACAAACGAAATGCATTTTTTTTTTATTTGTGCCCATCTCTAGCCCATATGTGTGATCCACAGGCCATGGCCACTCTTTCTCACAAGTAAAGTCACAATCTTTGGGCGTTCTCTTCCCTTGGCTTTTGTGCCACCAAGATAATGGCAATCTGGCTCCAGGGATCTTTTCATCTTCCACAGGGACAGAACGGCCGTTGGGTTCCTTTTGCCATTAACTCAAGGACAGCCTCTTTAACTTATGATCAGCTCAATCTCTGGCATGGCTCACCAGCACCCTCTCCTTCCTTTCTTGGCCAAGGAAAGATATGGCATCCACTTGAACGATGCCTTGAGCCTCTCAGGGGTCCTAGCAGGTGGTATTTGAAGGGAACTGTCAGTCCAGAGGACAAGAAGGACGGGGCAGGTTGACACGGGAGGATGCAGCCTTTGTCAAAGGCAGGACTGTTGAGATGGGCTGTCATATCTGTGATAGCCATTTCAGTGACATAGGCAGCTCGGGGATGGTACTGGGTTGATGTACTAGTTTAGCCTACAGATGTAGGGGAATTAAAAACTTGACAAACAAAACACCTCAGATAATATAAAATATATTTTTCCAGTGTGTGGTATTTTTTTCATATTACTTTGGGACACTGCCACTCATTCTGGAATGCCACAAAACCCCACGGGCTGGCATACGCTGGGCATCACACAGAGTGCGTGTTATCATAGAATCATAGAGTAGGAAGAGACCTCAAGGGCCATCTAGTCCAACCCCCTGCCATGCAGGAACCCCCATCACAATATTTCCGACAGATGGCCATCCAGCCTCTGCTTGAAAACCTCCAAAGAAGGAGACTCAACCACCATCCACGGCAGCATATTCCACTGCCGAACAGCTCTAGCTGTCAGGAAGTTCTTCCTAATGTTCAAATGGAATCTCTTTTCCTGTAGTTGGAAACCATTGCCCCGAGTCCTAGTCTCTGAAGCCATGGAAAACAAACATGTTCCCTCTTCAATATGACATCCTTTCAAATATTTAAACATAGCTATCATATCCCCTCTCAGTCTTCTTTTAGAGAGGCTAAACATTCCCAGTTCCCTAAGCCGTTCCTCATAATGACCTTCTCCGGGCGGCCGACAGGGGTTGCTCTACCCTGTTGGTCCTCCTGGATCTGTCAGCGGCCTTTGATACCGTCGACCACGGTATCCTGTTGGACCGGCTCTCTGAGGTTGGAATCGGAGGCACTGCTCGCAGTTGGCTCCGTTCCTTCCTGGAGGGCCGGCCGCAGTACGTTCAGCATGGGGGGGAGTTATCGGCCCCTTGGATTCTCCCCTGTGGGGTTCCACAGGGGTCGTCTCTGTCCCCCATGCTGTTTAACATCTACGTAAGGCCATTGGCGGGGGTCATCAGGAGTTTTGGAGTCTGCTGTCATCAGTACGCTGATGACACGCAGCTCTATCTCTCCTTTAACACCTCTGCTGTGGAAGCTGTGGAAGTCCTCGACGGGTGCCTGGGGGCCGTTCTGGCTTGGACCGGGGCGAACAGGCTTAAGCTCAACCCCCCGAAGACGGAGGTCATGTTCTTCGGGAGCTCTCCCTCTCCCCTGTCTGGGGGAGTTTCCCTCCAGCTTGAGAGGGCGCGGAATCTGGGTGTGCTCCTGGACCCGGCGCTCACCTTGGAGGCCCAGGTGGCGTCGGTGACCAGGTCCGCCTCTACCATCTCCGTCGGATCGCCCAGATCCGCCCGTCCACGAACTGAGAACAGTGGTCCAAGCTCTGGTGATCTCGAGGTTGGACTACTGTCCCTCTACATGGGGTTGCCCTTGACTCTTCTCCGGCGTCTGCAGCGGGTTCAGAATGCGGCGGCCAGGCTGGTGGCTGGTGTGCGTCGTTATTCTGGCTTGCACTGGCTGCCCTTTGCAGCCCGGATTAGATTCAAGGTCTTGGTTTTAAATGGCTTGGGACCGGACTACCTGGCAGAGCGTAAATCCCGTTCGGCAGGCGCGAGCGCACACGCTAAGCCCGGAGGACATACTCCCCGGGCTTTCTCAGTGGCGGCCCCCAGCCTCTGGAACTCCATCCCCAGTGAAGTGCGCTCTGCAGAGTCCCTGCTGGCCTTCCGGAAGGCGCTAAAGACCTATCTTTTCCGGGAGGCCTTTGGCGATCTTTAACTGTTTTTTTTTTTCCTTTTTCCTCCGCCATCGTAATCTATTTTATCTATCATTGTCAGTCACTGAGGTGCCATTAGGTTTTAACTTTGCTTAGTGTTATTTATTGGTTTTATCTTTGGGTTTTTTTTTTTTTTTTTGTAATTTATGGCTATTGAGGCCCGATGTTTTGTAAGCCGCTTAGAGTATATATTGTAGATAAGCGGGGTATAAATGCAATAAATAAATAAATAAATAAGACATTTCCTCCAGACCCTCAACAATCCTAGTCGCCCTCCTCTGCACCCTCCTCGAATCCATCTGCAGCCCCTTCGTGAGCACTGGCGGTGAATTCCCCAATGATACAGGCTGCCAGTCAGATTTACCGCAGAGGGTGGTTTGCCACCTGAGTCTACTGGACCACTTTCATCCTTTCCAGGATGCAGGTGCAGGTGATGCCTTAATCAGCCGTTAAAGAAATCATGCCATTTTGCCTGTGTTGGTGGCATTAGGCTTGCATCGGCGTCTTGCCCTTTCCACTTCAACTCAAATGACCCTTTTCCCAACCCGACACATCCTGAATGGGATACGAAGGGCCAGGGCTGACGTTGCTCTGCCTGGCCGGTGGTTGGGTATCCATCCCAGTCCCTTCCACCCAGAATTGCAAACATTTCTTTAATTTGATACTGTTGGTTCTCTTGTTTGTTTTTGAACCTTGGACCAGGACTGTGTGTACGGCTTGTTTTTTTTTTTTTAAAGCATGCAGGTATACTGAAAGTGGAACATCCCACCTACACATCAATGGAGTTCTGGCCATGTGCTTTTCTGTGCAATTCTGCATCGCCTATCTTGACAGGATGAACCAGTGAGGCTCTCAGTGAATTCGAGGCTTCCGCTGAGCAGCAATTGCGCTTGTCCTGAAACACACTTAAGGGATACAAGTGTCTCCTTCCTTCTGTTGCTTGGCTGCTTTTATTGCCCTTCTGGTGTTCCATGCTCTCTCATTTGGGCTATTTTCAGCTTTCCCTTCCACAAGGACCAAAAAGGGCGGGGGAGGGAATTAATGGGGAGAAGAAAGGGTGGATGACGAACACAAATGAAGAGTTTCGTGATCTCTGGGCATAAGAGCCCGACAAGAACTTGTTGGGAAAACAGAATATTGGAAAGAGTAATCCTTTGCAGAGAAGTGTTTTGGAGTTTTTACAACCGCGTATGCTGCCTAAGGGTGGCTTAGCTGGGAGGCCTTTCTGGGTGGTGACAGTGACTGTCAATCTAGCTAGCAACCAATAGTTCCTTCCTGTTTCTGAATTCAAGGAGAGCCCCACCCCTCTGCTGAGTGTTCTGTCTCCCTCTAGTCATTTTTTCCAGGTGTCGTGGTCCTCCAGCTTTCTCCAGTCCAGCAGAGATGTAAATGCTGACATTGGGTGGGAATGAATCCTATTTTTTTCCCTGTTGGTAATTTTAGTTTGTTGAATGCACCTTTGAGTCTCTTCCCCATGGGAAAAATATTATTGATTTTGTTAATATTTAATATTGTTTGAAGTTATTATCATGTGATTGGATTATGTGTTCACTGCCCAGAGTGGTCCTGCACTAGATGGGTGGTATACTAATCAATCAATCAATCAATCAATCAATCAATCAATCAATCAATCAATCAATCAAAGATTGGAACAGTGCCTCTTTGGGAGGTGAAGAGTTTCCTGGGGAGGTGCGTCAGGAGTCCCTCTGCCTTAAAAGTACTCTGATTTCATTTTCTTTTGAAATATGTTAATTTTAGAACAATACACGTCTCCTTCCAACAACGCCGGGGTTACGGCTGCCAGTCCCCCTGTGTATAATCCTTTTCAGCTGCAACCCTGTCTCTTTGCGTGCCTGTATATATGACTCTTTGTGTATGAAGAACTGTATATAAATCTGTGTAGCACTCTTACGGTTTCTCCATCCCTCAAAAAAACCTCCCATAACTGCAAACATTAAAAAAGAGTTCAACCATGCACACAAGTGTGCATCGGACTCGCAGTATCTCCCAGCATCCTCCCTGCCCGCCACCAGGACAGGAAAGGGGGCAGGCCAGACCTCTCCCCCCAATCCATCTGTACTGCCAAGGCAGTGAAGTTCCTTTTTTAAGATTCGGGATAATGAGCCGCACAAATGGACAGAAAACCAAAAGATGCTCTATTTAGCTATTAATTCAATGATTAATGCTGCAGGCAATATACAGGAGTAGTCAAAGCATACATACCAAACCAAGCAAGATTCTCTCCCTTCTGCTATGGGGAGCCCTGGGAAGGAAATAGCACTACATCTGTGATGAAGCTCTCAACTTGGGGTCTCAAAACCTCTGGCTTTTATAGGAGTGGGGCTTAATTGATCAATTGCCCCGGCCCATCATTAAGGTTAGGAGCACCTGGGTTAGGGGTCAGCAAGGTGGCAAACACATTCTAATCATTCAACTGATAACACCTGGGCTGTATCTGATTATAACTATCCTCCCTAATGTTCCCCACTTGTAGCCAAAATGTATTCTTCATTTGTGGCCAAAATATGGACCCTCCTTACCAATTAATCACTTGTAGAGAAAATACGTCTTATCTCAAAGTGTCCTTTAACATATCAGAATGATACAGCAACATACAGCAAAAGCCTTAAATGATACACAAAGGAATTAAGCAGAATATTAAATAACGCATAGAGATATGGGGAGAACGGCAAGACATGTCACACTAACTCGTCGTTACAATGTCTTCCAGATCATTTCCCATACACCATCCAAGGACTATCACGCAGAGATAACAAGCCCTAGATAAGCCCCGAATCACACCTTTCTCAGGCCACATCTGGGAGACGAGAAGCATAGCATGTGCTGAATACTTATTCATCTGTTTATTGAAATATTTATTAATTGATTTATTGGGGAGCGGGGAAACTGAGTATAAACAAAACCCAGCTGCTCAAAGGCAAGCCGTTCAAGGAAAATATGTATTTCTCTCCCAATATTTACATTGAAACATGAATCCTTTTAAATAATTTCCCTCTTTCCCTCTTTATGTTTTGTTTTTGGCAAGGCAGGGCTGTCCTTGAAAGAGCCTCTCCCAACCACCTGCTAGAGTTTTTGTGGTCCCAGAAAGCGCAAAAAGATGAAAGATGACAACCGCCCAGAGTGATCTCGCTGTCAGATGGGTGGTATAGAAATCCAATAAATAAATAAATAAATAAATAAATGTTGGAATATTTAGCAAGATTTACATTTCAGCCATTGCAGGGTTAATGTGAATGTAGAGTATTATGGGCTGGATTTAATGTGAAGAGCGAAGCCGATTGGTTGTTTTGATCACACCAACTGGAATGTTCTGGTAGAAGTCTAGTTAGCGTGTGTACCTTGTATTCTTAGAGAGAAGAGAAGCATGTTCCTAGCCTAGCAAGATGGCTGTTAGGATAGTTATCGTTAGAAACCTCCCGTTTACCCTTCCCTTCTAGTTAAATAAATAGTTTTTTCATATAGTAACACAAGAGGTGTCTCTCTCATTATAGCAATCAAAAATCATCTGCAACAACCGATCCAACAAAGACCCCAAAGTAAATAAATAAATAAACCCTGTCCCCACTAAGAGTATTTCTAGGGCGGTTGACGTGAAAGTCCTAAACGAGCCATCCACACTAAAGGTGCCTTCTTTCGCTCAGTGCTTATTATTAACCAGCTGCAAACGGCTGCACCGTGCCACTCGGCACCCTGAATAGCTCTGAGGAATGGGGTGATGAGCGCCCATTTGCTGCCATGAGCATGTGAATTTATGGAGCGGATTGTTGCAGCCTTTGCTTCTAAAGAGGTGTCGCTGGGGATTCTTGTTTCTGTCGCAGGTTTGTGCTTCCCGGAGGTCGACGGTGGAGGAGAGAAATGCAGAGGGGTAAGGCTGCAGCTCAAAAGAAGACCAGAGGCTGGAAGGGGGAACCAAGGCATTGCGTCTTTGATCTGAACACGTTTGGTGTGTTTGTGTAGAAAGAGAGACTGTCCAAGGACATGACTGCACAGCAAGAGAAATGTGAACTCACTTTGCAGTTGGACTGGGGAATTCGGATTTCCAGTGCTCTTTGGACTATCTAGCCACACAGGGGGAAATGAGGAAAGAGAAGGAAATTGACCGAACAGCCTTGCTTGTAGCTTGTTAACATTGCTCTTGAATGTCTGGAAGATTCTCAGTCATCCAGGGAATTTATCTGGAAGTTGAGTCATGGCAACTGGACTTATTTTTCTTGAGAGATAGAAGCGTTTCGCTGCTCATCCAAACAGCTTCATCAGTCTGAATAAAGCTAGTGTGAGTCCTTCATCTTATAGTCCACTTTGACCTCTTGTCACCCTGGTCTGAATTAAGCTCATAAGATGAACAATGGCCTGAATAGGCTCGTTTGGGAGACAATAGTATCCATAGTCCTAAGGTGAACAATGGCCTAGGGTGCTGAAACCTATCAAGAATGGGTTGTGACTTTGTGAGCTATGGCCTTGGTGGTGAAGGCTTTTTGATTTGTCTGGGTACTTTGGAAAGCACACCCTGATGAGTAGCAGATAGACTATGCCTGAGTCCACCACCTCTGTTGAGGGAGGGTTTTCAATGCTTACATGAATGACTTCCCTTACTGCTCTCTCAAACCATCTCTCTTCTTTGTCTAATATGTGTACATCCTCATTTTTGAATGAGTGTCCTTTGTCCTTCAAGTGGAGGTGTACTACTGATTCTGGTCCTGAGCTGTTACCCCTCCTATGTTGGGCCATCCTTCTGTTTAATGACTGTTTAGTTTCTCCAATGTAGAGCTCTGCACACTCCTCACTGCATTGGACCGAATAAACTATATTGCTCCTTTTATGTTTTGGTATCGGATCCTTTGGGTGGACAAGTCTCTCCACTCTATAACACCTCAGGACCAGAATCAGCAATACATCTCCACCTGAAGGACGAAGGGAACTCTTTCGAAGATGAGGATGTACACATATTGGACAAAGAAGAGAGGTGGTTTGAGAGAGGGGTCAGGGAAGCCATTCATGTGAGCATTGAAACCCCCTCCCTCAACAGAGGTGGGAGCCTCAGGCACAGTCTATCTGCTACTTATCAGTCTGTGCTTTCAACAATACCCAGACAAATCAAAAAGTCTTCACCACCAAGGCCATAATGAACGAGCCATACTTTATATGGCAGCCGAGTGTACCGAGTGCCCAATCTTTTCGTAGCACACGATGGAAGGGCAAAGCTCACTAGCTGACGGCAAAATCTTCTTCCCAGTTGGGTTTTGCAGAGCTTGGGGCCATTCTTTTTCCCCTGCACACTCTGGATATTGTGGACCAGAGAGAGAGAGAGAGAGAGAGAGAGAGACTCCCAACCAATGTCTGGGGAGATTCTCAGCCCTCCATGGGACGTTATCTGTGTGTTGAATCATGGCAACCAGACTTCTTTTCTTATGGTATTAAAACTTTCCCTACTCTACTCAGCCAAGTACCTTGTTCAGCCCTAACCCATGTTCATTTTCTTTAAGTACCCTGGTTTTCCTCCAACAAAAAAAATAGAGGCTCTGACCCCCGTTTTGGTGTCCCCTCCCCCGCTTGCAAGACCAGAAGGTATTACAGTAACCCCCTGCCGATCGCGGGGTTAGGGACCCACCCCACCTGCGATGGATGGAAATTCGCAATATGCAGAAGCTGGTGGGGTGGGGGCAGGGGGGGGGGCGATTGCGTGGCGTGCCACGGCAGCAGGGGTATCTTACCTCCCCCTGCCGCTGCCCGCCTGCGGGTGCGTGGGAGGACCGTGCGGAGTGACCAGATTGCTCCCCGCCACCCCCCACACAGCTCCGCAGCCTCCCAGAAGGGGGAGGGGCCATGAGAGTGACCAGATTGCTCCCTGCGCCTCCCGCCCGGCTTGGAGGCCTCCCAGAAGGGGTGGGGGGCACAGAGAGTGATCAGATCGCTCCCTGTGCCCCCCCACCCGGCTCGGAGGTCTCGCAGAAGGGGCGGGGGCACGGAGAGTGATCGGATCACTCCCTGCGCCCCCTGGCCTGTCTCGGAGGCCTCCCAGAAGGGGCGGGGGGCCACAGAGAGCGATCAGATCGCTCCCCACCCCCACCCCCCCACGGCTCCGCAGCCTCCCAGAGGGGCCTGGGGGAGGGCGGAGAGCGATCGGCCCCGAGGCTTCTCCGGGGTGCGTGGGAGGGCCGCGAGGAGTGACTGGATCGCCCGCCGTCGCCCTCCCACGCACCCCGGAGGTTTCTCAGAGGTGGGGGGTGGCACGGAGCAACCTGCCCCCCCACTGTTCCAGTACTGCGGTCCCGCGATGTAGTGGGACCACAATACCGGAACCGCGAAATGGCGGGGGGGGTCACTGTATCTGCCAAGATAAGTGTTTGGGCAAATATGGCATAGATAAAAGTCACTGCATCTCAAGAAAGACATAGTGGAACTGGAAAAGGTGCAGAAGAGAGCGACTAAAATGATTACTGGGCTGGGGCACCTCCCTTATGAGGAAAGGCTAAAACATTTGGGCCTCTTTAGTCTGGAAAAAAGGCCCCTGAGGGGGGATATGATTGAGACTTTCAAAATAATGCAGGGTATGAGTAAAGTGGATAGAGGGAAGCTCTTCTCCCTCTCCCAAAATACCAGAACTAAGGGACATACACTCAAATTGAGGGCTGGGAGAGTAAGAACAGACAAAAGAAAATATTTTTTTCACCCAGCACGTTGTAAGTCTATGGAACTCCCTGCCACACAATGTGGTGATGGCATCTGACCTGGATGCCTTCAAAAGGGGATTAGACAGATTTCTGGAGGAAAAGTCCACCCCAGGTTACAAACCATGATGGAGATGTGTAATCTCTAGGCTTTAAACCAGGGTAGTTCAAGGGCCAGATGCAGGGGAGTGGTATCAGGAGACAGATATCTAGTCTCATGCGCTCCCAGACGCATCTGATGGGGCCGCTGTGAGATACAGGAAGCTGGACTAGATGGGCCTTTGGCCTGATCCAGCAGGGCTCTTCTTAGGGTCTTATGTTACTGCCCTAAAGCTCTTCATTTGGCCTAGAAGGGTTTGGTGCAAACGAGGGAAGCCTTAATTAAAGGGGGGAAGCTTGCCTGGTCTCATTCTTGCACTGCAGGCAAGGAATGTCAGAGGGAGGTCAGCGCTTTCTCAAGAGGCCGCCTCAGCCGGATCGCGTTCTGCTGCGAGGATCTTTCACATCCTTCAATGCCGTCTCCATGCCAGGTAATCAGCCTCTCTCGCAATGAGTCACAATCAGGTGACATTAAGGAGACGAGAGGAACGCAAGAAAGGATGCAACGGATGGGCACAGGTTGTTCCTGTCTCCCCCCAGCCCCACCCCTTTCCAGTGTGCTACCATGGAAAATTAAATCTCTGTTGCTTTTTTTCTGCCTTTTTTTCTTTTTGGTCAGATGCAATTATTTTAAGTACTTTGCAAAAGCAAGGAGTGCCTGACAAATACTTGTGATTTTTCCGATCATGTTCCTGCCGGCTACCGCGAAATCTGCCAGCAGAGTGCTCTTGACGGGAATTTAGAGCGCTCGCCTGGCAACGCGAAAAGAACGGCTGGCGTTCACAATGAAAGAAATGATGCTGAATATTAATAGAATAGAACTATTTATATAGCCTTCAAGGGTGTGGAGCACCTAGCGGGTCTTCGTAGGTGGGGACCGACAGGTGTTCTGCACAAGTGATTTTGCTCACGCAATGCAAAAGTGAAATACAAACAGCAAAAGGCCAATGGGTTAAGCAGAGTTTGGAGATGTCTGGATGATAACACCTAGACCTAGTGGCTGCCACTTGGGTCCCCAAATCTTCTTGGACTGTAGCTCCTGGGTGGGCGCTTTTTTTTTTTTAAAGAACGCCAACCCAGGCACCCCTGGGGCTGGGTCGGCACTTCTTTTGTTTTTGTTTTTGTTTTTGTTTTTTTTGATCTGTTTTGATTTGGGGGGGGGTTAAAAGTTCCCAGCAGGGTCTTTTTGTGGCGCCATGGAGCGTTTCAGCCCCCCATGTATTGTTGAGGCTTTTTTTCCCCAAGCACTGACTGCGCAGCCCCCGAGGCAGGTCGGCGCTCCTTTTTAAAAATATTTTTTGACTTTTTATTTTATTTTATTTTATTTTATTTTATTTTACTGCTGACCACGTGGCCCATGCTACAGATGTAGTGCGGGCTGGTTGGCTTTTGTTTTTGTTTTTGTTTTAACTTTTGCTGGCCCCCAGGAGGACCCACCGGACCAGGATGGACCGTCCAGGAGCAGCGGCAGAACCAGGTAGGAGACACCGCCGGAAACGAAATGAAACGGAATGAAATGGAAATTTCTGTTTCGTTTTGTTTCGTTTCTCTGAGAGGGGGCGGTTGGTTATTCATTTGTTCGGGTAACAAAATGAATACTGAATAACGAAACGAACCAAAAGTTTATTTCGTCCCCATCTCTAGTCAGACATACTGTGAAGAGGGTTCCTGCATGGCAGGGGGTTGGACTAGATGGCCCTTGAGGTCTCTTCCAACTCTACGATTCTATGATTCTAGCTCTTCCAGGGCCTCCAGCGGCACCACACCACTGCCCTTCACCTGTTCCCTGCAATGCCTCCCTGCTTCTGCCAATACTTACAGGGTCCCTGCACCCATGACTCTGACAGGAGGGTTATAAGGCCAGCAGGTCCAGTCATCAAGGCAGAAAACCAAACCAAAGCAGATCAGACCGATATTGGTCTAGTTTTCTCTTGAAGATTTGCAGTTTTGGAGCACTCGCCGCCTCCTCCCCCCAACGTTATGGTTTCCATTGTTGTACTACTCTAACAGTTAAGAAGTTTTTCCTGATATTCAGTCTAAACCCAGCTTCTTGGGGCTTGAGGCCATTGTTGGGTGTCCTGCACTTTGAGATGACTGAGAAGAGACCCTGTCCCTCCTTTCAGTCTTTCTCTGGAACAGGCCACTTGGACTCCGCTCCAAAAATCCTAGTTGTGACATCCGCTGAGATAATACAGTTGGCATCAACCTTTTTGGCTATTTGCGACTGATGAAGACATCAACAGAGGCATTGGCTGTTGTCTGCCAAGTCCCACCAGCAGGTAAACCATTGGGTCACAGGAAGAAGACACTGTGGGGAGTGTGAAGAATATGTCAGGATATGTCTGCGTATGCAATGACTAATACAAATAAATAACAAATTATATATTCAATAGCCCAGCTCAGGGCTTTTCCTAGACAGAGGTTTTAAGAGCAAAGCACCCCCCCCCCCAATTAACCAAGCTGGTCCCAGACCTTTAGGACAGGATAATACAACATTCGGGGGGGGGGGAACAGTTTTCGGTTAAGAAGAAAACTGTACAAATGGGGCGAGCCTTTGTTCCCATTCCTGAGCACCCTCTGAGCAAATCCCCTACACAATAGGAGGCAAAGCTCCCTTCTCTTTATCCCCTTAATTTCCCTTCTCTTCCTAGGCTGACACCCAGACTGAGACTACAATGCAGGAGTTGGACAAACAATGCCTTCACCGTTAAGCTCATCATTCTCTTCTAACTTCCATCTGTAAACAGTGTATGAAACTCTTGAGGCCTCAAGCCAGCTGTTTACATATTGACCTCTTGTATAAGCCATTGTGTTTCCCTCTTCTGTACAAACCTTATATAAACCCTGACCCCCACTTGCTCGGCAGCAGACCTCTGCCTTGCCTCTGGAAGGCGTGGGTCTGTAGTTCCTTTGATGGATCCATTAAACGAACACAACTGGACTCTCTCTGTGTGTCATATCTTCATTGGCAGTTTAGATCCGGTGTACATTTCCTGGAATAGCTCCAGTGACTCAACAAAACGACGGCAAACACTTAGGGTAGCTTCTTAACTTGCAACAACATCCTAACAAATATGTATGCCTCTTGTCCTCCACTGGTGTAAAAACTGAATGGGATCTTGGCCTCTGATTCTATGAAACTCCACAACAGCCAAGGATGTCTTTCCTGCTCCCAGATTTGATTCTTCCTTTACCCGACACCAGGCATGTCCAAACTTCGGCCCTCCAGATGTTTTGGACCGCAACTCCCACAGTCCTTTGTCACTGGCAATCTAAGCTTAGAATTCTGGGAGATGTGCTCCCAAAACATCAGGAGGGCCGAACTTTGGACATGCCTGCCCTACACCATCCTCATCTCCAGGGGCAGGAGAGACCCTGGCTCAACCCTACTCCAATGATGAGCCTGGTGCAGAGGTGGGAGGTCACTGGAGCCTTGGGATGGAGAAAGGAGAGGTCACATGCAAGGAGGAGGCAGACAGTTGCTGAAAGGAAAGGGGGAAGAGCCAGACTCCCCACTTAAACTCCTGGGGCAAAATCCACCATGCAGGTTGTGCGTCCGCAAAGTGAACCATAGTTCGGCCTGACCTTCCAGCCTTTACATACCCGAGAGCAAAGAGTTTCCTAATTAGCTCGGACATCCGTGGGTCATCAGCTCCTAGCAGTGGTATTTTTAGAAGGGGCACGGGACTTTGAAAATTAAATTACATTTAAAAGCTTCCCCCACCTGCAATCTTTCCCCCTTAATCATCTCTTCCACTCCCTCCTTCTCCGTTGTTCTTCCCCAATCCACTTTCCTTCAAGAGGCTTTTCCTGTAAATCATGGTTATTACGATATTTCTTTTCAGACCCACAGTGCTGTACCCTGTGAACCACACACTTGCTGTTAAGAGGGTTTTTTGTGGCAGCCTTGGGGGACAGAGGATGTTGCACAAATTAGGTGACTCATGTTAGAGGATGTGAGAGTCAGGCGTGCGGTATTGTACACACCCCACACTAACAGCTTCTGTCCACTCCCCACCCGCAGGTTCTAAGCCTATGAGAATGACCTTGATGCATCAAGCAAATATATTTACTAGTGGCCCTCACCAGTGATAGTGTGGTGTAGGTACATCAGGATTTCACAGGAGGTATGTGCAGTTTGGAGAAAATGACATTCAATGTTGTTTTTCAAAAATAGGAGTGGGGAAACGGGCATTTTAGACCTGTTTCTTACCGCACGTCTTACATTGCATGGCAGTGATCTTTTATTTTTCCTTTAATTTAGAATAATGACACTGGAAGGGGCTTCTAAAGACATCAAGTCCAAGCCTGGTGCAAGGCAGGGATCAAAATCAAAGCAAATCTGACAGATGATGGTTTAGTAGTTTTCACTTGAATTCCTCCAGCGTTGGAGGGTCAAAGTCAACACCTCTTAAGGTCAATGGTTCCACTGACGTACTGCTCCAACTAGAGATGGGCACGAAACGAGCAATTTTTCTTTTCCATTTTTGTTTTTTCGTTTCGTTATGCAACGAAACGACAAATGAATTTTATCTCTAAAATGAAACGAAACGAACAGAAACACCAGAAATTTTGTCGTCCGTTTCATTTTCGTTATGGCAATACATTGAACTGCTTTAAAAGCTAAAAAAATCACAAAAATGGAAATAAATGGTAACGAAATGGTAAAGAAACGAATGAAAACAAAAATGAATTTTTTGCAAAAATTCACGAAAAATGGAAATGAACTGAAACGGACCCCCTAAATGACAAACGACAAACAAAATGCCATTTTTTTATTCGTGCCCATCTCTAGCTCCAACCATTGAGTTTTTCTGATATTGAGTGAAATCTGGCTTCATAGAATCATAGAATCATAGAGTCGGAGGAGACCTTCAGGGCCATCCAGTCCAACCCCCTGCCATGCAGGAACCCCCATCACAGGATGCCCGACAGACGGCCATCCAGCCTCTGCTTAAAAACCTCCAAAGAAGGAGACTCCACCACCCTCCTTTGGGGCAGCATATTCCACTGCCAAACAGCTCTAACTGTCATGAAGTTCTTCCTAATGTTCAAATGGAATCTCTTTTCCTGTAGTTTGAAACCATTGCCCCGAGTCCTAGTCTCTGAAGCCCTGGAAAACAAACCTCTTCCCTCTTCAATATGACATCCTTTCAAATATTTAAACATAGCTATCATATCCCCTCTCAGCCTTCTTTTTGTAAGGTAAACATTCCCAGTTCCCTAAGCCGTTCTAAGTGAACGCTTCCTGTCACTTGAGCCCACTGTTGCATGTTCTGCACTCTGGCAGGATCAAGAAGAGAACCTGTCTTTGTTGGAAGAATAGATGGGCATCTGAGTCCCGGCCACCACAGGGTGAAGTAGAGCATATTTTATGGTCTGCAGTTCAATGAGAACCAGTCGCGTTACGTGACCCGACACCGGGCCCAAAGAGCAGAGGGAGCAATCAGATGGTGAGAAAGTATTGCATTTTAATCTTTTAAATGTTTTAACTTGTATTTCATAGAATCATAGAATCATAGAATCATAGAGTTGGAAGAGACCTCAAGGGCCATCTAGTCCAACCCCCTGCCATGCAGGAACCCCCCATCACAATATTTCCTACAGATGGCCATCCAGCCTCTGCTTAAAAACCTCCAAAGAAGGAGACTCCACCACCCTCCTTTGGGGCAGCATATTATTCCACTGCCAAACAGCTCTAACCGTAATGAAGTTCTTCCTAATGTCCAAATGGAATCTCTTTTCCTGTAGTTTGAAACCATTGCCCCGAGTCCTAGTCTCTGAAGCCATGGAAAACAAACCTGTTCCCTCTTCAATATGACAGCCTTTCAAATATTTAAACATAGCTATCATATCCCCTCTCAGTCTTCTTTTTGAAAGGCTAAACATTCCCAGTTCCCTAAGCCGTTCCTCATAAGACATTTCCTCCAGACCCTCAACCATCCTGGTTGCCCTCCTCTGCACCCGCTCGAGGTTGTCAACTGGACACAGTACTCCAGGTGGGGTCTGACCAGAGCAGAATAGAGTGGCACTATCACTTCCCTTGATCTAGACACTATGGTTCTGTTGATGCAACCAAGAATCGCATTGGCTTTCCTGGACGCCACATCACACTGCTGACTCATGTTCAATTTGTGGTCCACCAAGACTCCCAGATCCCTTTCACAGGTACTATTCTCCAGCCAAGTGTCCCCCATCCTGTATCTGTGCAATTCATTATTTTTACCTAGATGTAGCCTCTGTTGAAATCCATTCCGTTAGCTTTGGCCCAGCATTCTAATCTGTCAAGGTCCTTTTGGATTTTCATCCTATCCTCTAGGGAATTAGCAGCCCCTCCCAATTTGGGATCATCTGCAAATTTAATTAGCATACTCTCTATTCCTACCTCTAAGTAATTGATAAAGATATTGAACAGCACTGGACCCAGAACAGAACCCTGGGGCACCCCACTGGTCACGTCTCTCCAGGCTGAAGAGAAGCCATTTATGATCACCCTTTGGGTGCGATCAGTCAACCAATTACAAATCCACCTAACAATAGCACTATCTATCCCACTTTCTACTAACTTGTTAGCAAGAATACCATGGGGAACCTTATTGAACGCCTTATTAAAGTCCAGATAAGCAATATCCACAGCATTCCCCTCATCCACCAGGCCTGTAATTCTATCAAAGAAAGAGATCAAATTAGTCTGGCATGACTTGTTTTTAAGAAACCCGTGTTGACTTCTTGTAATGACAGCATTGTTTGTTAAATATTTGCAGACTGCCTGTTTAATAATCTTCTCTAGGATCTTTTCAGGAATTGAAGTCAAGCTGACTGGGCGGTAATTATTTGGGTCCTCTTTTTTTCCCTTTTTGAAGATGGGGACAACATTAGCCGTCCTCCAGTCGATGGGGACTTCCCCTGTTCCCCAGGACTTCTCAAATATTATTGCCAATGGTTCTGAAATTACTTCCGCCAGTTCTTTTAATATCCTTGGGTGTAATTCATCTGGCCCCGGAGACTTAAATTCATTTAATGTTTCCAGGTGTTCCTGTACCAGCTCTCTACCTATTCTATGTTGTAATTCCCATCCTATCTCATCTAGTCTTTGTCCCAGTGGATCTCTTTCTTCCTTTTTGGAGAAAACGGAGGCAAAGAAGGTGTTGAGTAGTTCTGCCTTTTCCTTGTCTCCTGTTAGTAACTGGTTATTATCGCCACGCAAAGAGCCTATCATGTCCTTATTTTTCCTTTTGCTGCAGACATAACTAAAGAAACCCTTTTTATTATCCTTAATGTCTCTGGCCAGTCTATTTTGCGCTTTAACTTTTTTTACCACCCCCCTGCATATATTAGCTGTTTGCTTATATTCCTCTTTGGTGCATTTCCCATTTTTCCATTCCTTGTACTTGTTTTTCTTTATAGTTAGCTGAGTTGAAAGTTCTTTAGTAAACCATTGCGGTTTCTTTAGACCTCTCCTATATTTTCTTCTTGTTGGAACAGTTTTAAATTGTGCCTTTAATATCTCGCTTTTAAGGAACTCCCATCCATCTTGGACTCCCTTCTCTTTCAGTGTGTCAGTCCATGGAATCACAGCCAATAATTCCCTAAGTTTACAAAAATTGGCTTTCTTAAAGTCCAGGATTCTTGTCTGACTATGCTTAACTTCACCTTCCAACTGTATAACAAATTCCAAGAGGGCATGGTCACTTTTACCTAATGATCCCACCACTTCGACCCCATTTACGAGGTCCTCCTTATTGGTTATGACCAGATCTAAAATGGTTTTGCCTCTTGTTGCCTCCTCTACCTTCTGGGCCATGAAATTGTCTTCAAGGGCAGTAAGGAATTTGTTAGATCTTGCATTCTTATCTGAGTTGGATTGCCAGCATATATCAGGATAGTTAAAATCTCCCATTAGTGCTACATCTCTCCCTTTTGACTGTGTGGCCATCTGTTCACATAAGGCATCATCCCACTCCTCCGGCTGGCTTGGGGGTCTATAATATACCCCCACAGTGACATCCCTCCTGGTTTTTTCACCCCTGATTTTCATCCAAATACTCTCAACATGGTTCCTCTGCTGCTTATCTTGTATTTCTTCAGCAGTATAAATGTCCTTAATATATAAAGCTACACCTCCTCCTTTCTTACTTGTCCTATTCCTTTGAAACAGGTTATACCCTCCAATGACTACATTCCAATCATACGTCTCATCCCACCATGTTTCAGTGATGCCAATTATGTCATATTTATTTTGCTGTATTAGGAGTTCCAGCTCCTCTTGTTTGTTCCCCATGATCTGTGCATTGATGTAGAGACATTTGAGGTTGCGTGTGCTTCTTACATGTCCTTTGCTTAACCTGTTTTTCCTTGCACTGATGGTCTGCACTACTTCTTGTCCTGCTCCTATTTCAACATTTGGGCTAGTCTCCACAAGCCCTTCTGGATCTCTACCGTTAAGAGAATTTTCTCCCTTCCCCTGCAAACTCAGTTTAAAGCTCTCCTTATTAAATCTGCAACCCTCTTGGCAAAGAGATTCCTACCAGCATTGGTGAGGTGCACCTCATCCTGGCCCAATATCCCATCTGAATGAAAAAGCAAACCATGGTCCAAGTATCCGAATTGTTCCTGCCGGCACCATCTCTGAAGCCAATTGTTAACTTCCACTACTGTTCTTTGCCTTCGTGGGCCACGTCCTTCTACAGGGAGGAGAGATGAGATTACCACCTGTCCACCCAGGTCCTTCAGCTTCCTACCCATTTCTTTGTACGCTTCTGCGATATCCTGAAAGCTGCGTTTGGAAGTATCATTAGTTCCTACATGGACCAAGAGAAAGGGGTTAGAATCAGAGGGCTTGATGAGTCTTGTCATTCTCTCAGTTACATCCTGAATCTTGGCTCCAGGGAGATAGCAGACCTCCCTGTTCATTTTGTCTGGCCTGCAGATGACCGCTTCTGTTCCTCTAAGCAAGGAATCCCCAACCACCACTACCCGCCTCCTCCGAGGCTTGGTAGATGCCTCCTGGTGCGCTGTAGGGTTCGGATTCCTTTGTGCAAGTTATTGAGGCTGCTCTCGGTGCAGTTCCTTCTCCTGGTCGATAAGGGAGAGAGGTTGGAACCTATTTTGCAACTGCAAACTTTCTGTCTGTTTCCTAGTTCTTCCCTCTCTGACTGTGACATTCTTCCAAGTGTCTGTCTCCTGTATTTGTGAAATGCCCTCATCCTGATTGAGATTACCCCTGTCCCCTGTGTTGGCAAAGTTTTTATCTGCTTCTTGCAAAAAACCCTCCTGTTCCCTAACCTTGCGAAGATTAGAAACACGGGCCTCCAGCTGCCTGACCTTGTCATCTAAGAGGGCTACTAGCTTGCACTTTGAGCATGTGTAAGCTGGCAGTTGTTTTGGCAAAAAAACAAACATGCCGCAGATGATACAAGTAACTACATCAGCCCCGTGACCCTCCATCTTGACTAAATAAGGTGAGTTACTTATAACTCAATATTGTTAATTTATTAACGTATATGCCCTTCTCCTCTTCTCTTTTTATATAAATATTTTTTTAAAAATCTCCTTGTTTCCTTGGCGCGCGCTGCTCACGTGTTCCCAGAAATGTGTAAAGGCTCTGAAATCCCTCCTCCTAGCTCCTCCTTGCTTCTGAAAGGAAAAGATTTAAAGAGCACACAACTCTAGGCTTTAAATGGAAGCAATAGCAAAAGCCTCTGCTCACGTGTTCCCAGAAATACAGCCATGATTTTAAATTGTACAACTCAAAATGAATAAAAGAGAGAAAGATTTGATTTTCTTGTCTGGTGTTAATTCTGTTTATTTTTATTATAGTTACATTGATTATGGCTGACTTTTGTTATTTTGTACTTTGTTTGTATTTGATTTGTATATCTTTTTATATGTGTTTTATAATTTGTATTCTCTACTTTGTAAACGACCCAGAGTAGCCTTTGGGCTAGATGGCTGCGATAGATAAATATCAAAAATAAATAAATAAATTTGTAAATATGTAAATATGTAAATTTTCCTGACTGAGCCATTTCAGATTTGGGCTGAAAAATATAGCTTTGGAATAGGCGAAAAGCTCGTATAAATTTGACATAACTGATGAAAAAAAGATGGCCATGTGGTGCAAATGTGCACAAAACACCGCATTCAATGGGAAATGGCATACAAATAAATTTACCGTGGGAAAAAAGAACACAAAAATGCATACATTTCCAAAGCGCAAAAAAGAGGTGAACCTAAAGTCTCAGAAAAGTACTTGAAAATACACACTCATTTTCATGCAGGCCAAGAAGGGTCACAGTACTGCAAATTTAGTACTGGAGAGTAGAGATGGGCACGAAACAAACAATTTTTCGTTTCCGTTTTCATTTTTTTGTTTTGTTATGCAATGAAACGACAAATGAATTTTATCTCTAAAATGAAACGAAACGAACAGAAACACCAGAAATTTTGTCGTCCGTTTCGTTTTCGTTACGGCAATACATTGAACTGCTTTAAAAGCTAAAACAAAATCACAAAAAATGGAAATAAATGGTAACGAAACGGTAACAAAATGAACGAAAACAAAAACAATTTTTTTGCAAATATTCACAAAAAATGGAAACGAACTGAAACGGACTCCCTAAACGACAAACAACAAACACCTTTTTTTTTTTATTCGTGCCCATCTCTACTGGAGAGTTCATAACCTAAGCAAATGAGAACTTGTTCAGATGCAAAGAGGAGACCATTTCTCTAGAACCATAGTGTCTAGATCAAGGGAACGGATAGCACCACTCTATTCTGCTCTTGTCAGACCCCACCTGGAGTACAGTGTCCAGTTCTGTGCACCTCAATTTAAAAAGGATGTTGACAACCTCGAGGAGGTGCAGAGGAGGGCTACCAGGATGGTTGAGGATCTGGAGGAAATGTCTTATGAGGAACGGCTTAGGGAACTGGGAATGTTTAGCCTTTCAAAAGCTGAGAGGGGATATGATAGCTATGTTTAAATATTTGAAAGGATGTCATATTGAAGAGGGAACAGGTTTGTTTTCCATGGCTTCAGAGACTAGGACTCGGGGCAATGGTTTCAAACTACAGGAAAAGAGATTCCATTTGGGCATTAGGAAGAACTTCATGACAGTTAGAGCTATTCGGCAGTGGAAGATGCTGCCGCGGAGGGTGGTTGAGTCTCCTTCTTTGGAGGTTTTTAAGCAGAGGCTGGATGGCCATCTGTCGGAAATATTGTGATGGGGGTTCCTGCATGGCAGGGGGTTGGACTAGACGGCCCTTGAGCTCTCTTCCAACTTGATGATTCTATGATTCTATGATTCTATGATTCGTTTTTGCCCAGACCTTTGGTAGTTCATACGGGATTTGTTGGAGTGCTGCTCTTTCTGCCGATACATTATGTACGTATCTTTGCTGCTTTTTCAGGGATCTGTTTGTACTGCTTGTTCTGGCTGCTTGTAAAATGTGCTAGGAGGTGTAACGTGGTAGGAGGAGAGTGCCAAATGTTCATAAATAAACAAACAGAACAAACAAACAAATAGGCAAACTTCTCAAGGCCTGGGGCTGGGGCTGGCAGGAACAACGAAAACAGGCTTAATCCCTGTCGTTATTTTACGCTGCATTAATTTTCTATTCCTCAGCTCCATTATCTCTCTGCAGATGATTAAAGTGAGAAAGAGTCCAAAAGCAAGCAGCGAGTTTAATAGCAGTGAGTGGATTTGAACCTGGGCCTGGACTCGCCTGGGCTCTTCATTAAAGAATTCCTGCAACTCGGGGTTCACTCTCTCTAGGCAGGCGGCTTACAATATAATTATGCAAGCAACCATTTGCGCCCCCCTCCTCCCCCACAAGCTGGGGACTTGTTTTATCAACCTTAGAAAGATGGAAGACAAAGTTCATCTTGAGCCGGCTTCCAGAACCCATTGGGAATGACACTCAACTCGTGAGCAGAGTCTTGGGTGCAGTACTGCAGTTTAACTACTGTGCCATAGGGACCTCCTTGCCTCTCCTTCTGCTTTGGGCGCTTTTACACAACCCATAAAATCCGAGGCAAAGGGCTCCCAGATCCGGAGCTTAAAAATGCTTTCCCACCAGCTCCGGACTTTAAAAAAAATTAAGTACGACCATGCCTACCTAAGCGCGTCCCAGCCCACTTTTCAAGTACCTGGCCTCCAGGAGGTAAAAAATCTTCCGATGAGGATTGTAAAGCTGTGAATGCCTGGCTCCTTCGCCTTCTGTTTGTTTTTTTGTCCCCGCCGCCCCTTTAAGAGAACGGAATCCTTACGGGGCTGCTCGGGGCTGCTTCGACCAGTAGATGAAGGTGCATCTGCATTTTTTTCTCCTTTTTTTTTCTCCCTCCCCTCACACAGACAGGAGCAATGGAGTGTGGAGGGGTGGGAACACAGGAAGAGGGACAAACCCCCACGATCTCTGGTCCGAATTTAAGTTGCCACTGGATTTTAGAGGTCATGTAAGAGCACCCTTAGTTACGTCAACGGCTGCCACAGACCTTCACGCATGAAACCAAGCCTAAGGGGGTTCCTTCATTTCTGCTTAAGTTCCCCTCCCTGACTTGCACCCTACAAGGATTTTCCAGCTAGCCATGACATCAGCCCAAATCTTATTTGCTTAGGCAGTCACCAAGGAACCCTTATGTCAGCGTCACTTAGCAGTGTCACTTTCTCATGACCGGTTGTGCAACCAATCCTGTGAAGGACAGCCTGGCAAAAGAGGAAAGCTGGGTGTGAATGTTTTTATGCCCCTGGTTATTAAACCAGTTTACCGTTGCTTTTATTTGCTTGATCAGCATCCAGTCCCCAGAGGGCTGCTTCTCCTTCCTTACACACACACACACACACACACACACACACACACACACACACACACACACACACACACACACACACACACAGACACAGACACACACACACACACACACACACACACACACACACAGAGAGAGAGAGAGAGAGAGAGAGAGAGAGAGAGAGAGAGAGAACACCTCCTCTCTATGTCCTGAAAATATGCACTAAATAATCCTAAGAATCTGTTGCGTAAATGTGTTATTTTTTTCTAAGAGCAGTTGTACAGTACCTACAAGGATAGCAATTCACATAAACAGCACGGTGCTGGGATTAACATATCATAGCAAGTCACTGGGTTTTTCAAGGAAGACAGACAGACAGACAGACAGACAGACAGACAGACAGACAGACAGACAGATAGATAGATAGATAGATAGATAGATAGATAGATAGATAGATAGACAGACAGACAGACAGACAGACAGACAGACAGAGATAGATAGACAGACAGACAGACAGACAGACAGACAGACAGACAGACAGACAGACATAACAGAACCTCTCCATTCCATATCAGTCAGGACCTTCTCATCAAATCAGGCATTGGTGCTTAGACCAGATTTGGTGCACGACGGCCCTAGTGAAATCTGAGACCGGGTCATGCTCGTTTTATAAATCCACTGTGCCCTCTTTTTATAAATCCACTGTGTCCTCTTGTCCTCCCTGCCCCTCAGCTCTGCCTAATCTGATGTACGGATATCCCCCAAAAAAAAAAACGTGACTGGGGGAGACCTGTGTTGCCTTCCCTCTCCCTGTGAGAGATCCTTTTCACCTTAGCTGGGGAACCGAGTGGAATGTGTGCCACAGAGCTGCAGAGCCCAGTTTAGGATGTCATTTAATGACACGCTATGCAGGGTATGATTACTTCTTTTAGCGTAATGATTGTTTGTGCCGGTGGGAGCGCAGGAACATAATTGAGGCACACCAGGAAGTTCTTCAAAGGTATTTTCTGAACCAAACTAGGCTTCCTGGAGATCAAACCCAGCTTTGGGGATTTTTTTACACTCCATCTTCCTCTAAAGGATATATGCCTTTTCTCAAAACATGCCTCTGGTTACCAAGGCCCTTCTCCTTTCCTGCTGTCATCTGTTCAGCTGCTTTCCCCGTAATCCCCTCCAGCCTTAGATATGATGGTCAAAGTGCAAGCCTGGGTACCCAAACATGTACCTCAGTCACTTCTGGAACCTCTATTGAACACTGCATAAGCCCAAAGAAGTTGGAACAAGAAAGAGCAGGGGTGTGAGTAAGAGGTTTGAATCAGAAAGAGAGAGAGAGAGAGAGAGAGAGAGAGAGAGAGAGAGAGAGAGAGAGAGAGAGAGAGATGAAGTTGCTGGAGCAGCTCTTGCCACTTGGATCAATGAGGCCCTGGCCAAATTGGTTTAGGTATAATTCCTAGGTGTTTGTGTTGGAGGGGTGACTGCATACAATTGTATTGATATTTTATTTTAGGGTTTCCATTCTCAAACGGGGGCCATGTGCCCCCTGGGGGGGGGCTGGCACATTTGAAGGGGGTTACAGATTGGAAGTAATTCTTCACACACATCATCTTATGGGGTTCATCCTGCTTTGGTCTATATTTCATGCATATTTTGCTTGTATCCAGACATTGGTTACCTTGTGTGTGTGTGTGTGTGTGTGTGTGTGTGTGTGTGTGTGTGTGTGTGTGTGTGTGTGTGTGTGTGTGTGTGTGTGTGTGTGTGTTTACAGTCATGACTGACTCTTCGTGACCCCACATCCATGGAGTTTTTCTTGGCAGGAATACTGGAGTGGCTTGCCAGTTCCTACTCCCGGCGCCTACAGCACCTTGTATTCCTTGGTGGTTGCCCATTCAAGTACTAACCAGGGACGACCCTGCTTAGCTTCAGAAATCAGGGGAGATCGGATGTGCTTATAGAGCATCTACCATAGACTTCTAAAAATCAGAAACACTGGGTGAGTGCTTTTAAAGCAAAGAGCTACTCATTCTCTGCTCATGGTGTGTGTAGGTGCATGCTTTACTTCCAAAAGATAAATAAATAAATAAATAAATAAATAAATGACAAGTATTATATACACACCTCTGAGAGGCATTTTCTGAATATTGCAGAAACCTTTGACAAAACTAAAATGAAAGGGGAAAATGCAACCGAAACCAAAGACAGACAGATTAAAAACTTCCCCTCCCTTTCATTCCTGCACAGCAAAGAAAGTGGCATTTCCGAATGTCTTTTCTAGGTGCATCGTCTTGTTGCCACTGCCTGAATGAAGAAGAATGAGAGATTCTGTGAATAATCTGTAGCCTTTGCACGTCAACAATGGTGCAAGCTTCCCTGTTGCCTGAAACAGGAAACAAGAACTAGAATTGGGATTTTTGGATTTATTTTGGACTTAAAAAACGACAACATAATTCTCCATTCTGGGAGACCTACCTGGGAGAAAAAACTGAACTGGAAGGATAAGAACATAAGAACATAAGAAGAGCCATGCTGGATAAAGGCCAAAGGCCCATCTAGTCCAGCTTCCTGGATCTCACAGTGGCCCCACCAGATGCGTCTGGGAGCGCACGAGACTAGATCTCTGTCTCCTGATACCACTCCCCTGCATCTGGTCCTTGAAGTACCCCGGTTTTAAGCCTGGAGATGACCCATTTCCATCATGGATTGTCACCTGGGATGGACTTTTCCTCCAGGAATCTGTCCAATCCCCTTTTGAAGGCATCCAGGCCAGATGCCAACATCACCTCCTGTGTCAGGGAGTTCCACAGACTAACAACACGCTGGGTAAAAACAATATTTTCTTTTGTCTGTTCTTACTCCCCCAGCCCTCAGTTTGAGTGGATGTCCCCTAATATAAACTTTTGCCTACCTAAGCTTAGCCTTCCTGTTCCTGAATCAGTGCAAACTGGGAGATTTCAGGAAGATGTTTTCCAGTTTAGACCTTGCTCCCAGGTGAGTCACACAGTTTTTTTTTTTTTTTTAAGGAGAAAGGTGGGGTAGAAAAAAAATGAATACATCTAGGTATCAAGGTAAACTCCCAGAATAGAAAATAATACATTTGGGAGGTAACAAATACAGACGAATTCTGAAGATACCTTGGACAGCCAGAGTCACTAATGTGGCTGTATTACAACACATGAATAAAAAGCTAGAAATTCTCAATACCGTAAATAGAAGAAAATTGCAAGATTTCAGAGTCAGACACATAATGTGCAATAAAAAACACAATTTGCTGCAGGTTATCCTTCAAGGAAAAATAGACGGGAAGCGTGGCCCAGGGCGTAGAATAATGTTCTGGCTTAAGAATTTAAGCCAATGTTCCGCAGTGAATCAGAATCAGAATCAGAATACTTTTATTGGCCAAGTGTGGTTGGACACACCCAGAATTTGTTTTGGTAAAATATGCTCTCCGTATATAAAAGGAAATATAAGAATCATATAGTGAACAATAAAAATACAGTACAACAATACAATATAACCTATTATTTAAAAAGGAAGAAGAGAAGTAAAAATTAATTATTCAACAGTTTGATAGCACTTGGAAAGAAACTATCTTTATATCTAGTTGTCCTAGTGTGCAATCCCCTAAAACGTCGCCCTGAGGGTAACAATTGAAACAGGTTATGTCCAGGATGGTATACAGTTCCACAATAGATGGCAGATTAGTAGCAATAATTTTTTCTGCAGTTCCAATTATCCTTTGAAGTTTATATCTTTCATGCTTAGTCGCAGAACTAAACCAGACAGTTATAGAGGAACAGAAGATAGATTCAATAACACCTCTATAGAATTGAATCAACAGTTCTTTTGGCAGTCTGAACCTCTTAAGTTGACGCAGAAAAAAACATTATTTGTTGTGCTTTCTTAATAATACTTTCAATATTAAATGACCATTTTAAATCTTGAGATATAAGAGTACCCAAAAAATTTAAAGGACTCCACTATTGACACTAAGTTATTTGATATCATAAGAGGTGGCTGTATAGAACGAGTCCTCCTAAAATCCACCACCATTTCAACAGTTTTGCATGTGTTTAATTCAAGATTATTTTGAGTACACCATAAAACTAGTTGTGCAATCTTTTGCCTATAGGCAGATTCATCATTGTCTCGAATGAGGCCAATCACTGTAGTGTCATCTGCAAACTTCGCTATTTTAATAGAGGAATCCTTTGAGGTACAATCATTAGTATATAAGGAAAAAAGAAATGGAGAAAGCACAGAGCCTTGAGGGGCTCCTATGCTAACCTTGCTAATATCTGATATAATTTTACCTAACTTCACCTGCTGCTTTCTGTCTGTTAGGAAGCTTACAATCCATTTACAGCTGGGTACAGCTTCTCTCTTTAGAATAGTTTGAAAAGTAAAAAGGTTCCCCCTGCACATACATGCTAGTCGTGTCCGACTCTAGGGGCAGTGCTCATCTCCGTATTCAAGCTGAGGAGCCAATGTTGTGTAAGTCTGTGGCCACGTGGCCGGTATGGCTGCAAGGAATCACTGTTTTACCTCCTCACTTTTTAACGGTGGTACCTATTTATCTACAGTGGGACCTTGTATAAAGGAATTGATTCATTCCAAATGAAATTCTGTTAAGCAAATTTTCCTTTATACAAATTTCCCATAGGAATGCATTGAAAATGGAGTAATCCCTAATCACGACTATTTTTATGTTGTACAGATTCGCCCCTTAGGTGATTCTATTAAGCAAGTTTCCCCTATCTTCATAATGTTTTATGTTGTACAGATTTTATGTTATACAAATGTTTGTTATATGAGGGTCCACTGTACTTGCATTTACATGTTTTCGAACTGCTAGGTTGGCAGGAGCTGGGGTTAACAGCGGGAGCTCGCTCTGCTGTGTGGCACCCAGGATTCGAACCCCTGAGCTTTCGACTTTGTAGCTGACAGTGTTCAGTGCTCTAGCTCAGTGCTCCCCAACCTTTTTGTCTCCACGGACCGGTATTTGTTTGATTATTTTCCCGTGGCCCGGGGTGGGGGGAGATGGGGGTGGGGGGCAGGGGAGGGTGGGGGGCGGGGGATGGGGGAGGGAGGAGGGGGAGGAGGAGGTGCGGGGGGCTTGGCTTGTGTACCTTGGGGGCCACAGGAGCGTTCGGCGCGCTCTTGGGCGTGCGCTCCCACGCGCACGGGCGGGGGAGCCCGGGGCTCCTGGGCGGGCGGGCCCCCACCTTCTCCTCCTGTCGGCGGCCGGAGGCAAGCGGCGGTGCAGAGGTGCCCCAACCGAGGCGGGCGGCGCGCCGCAGCCACGGCAGCCACCCGGGTTCGGCTGTGGCTCCGCGGCTGGCGGCGGGGGAGCCCCACGGCCGGGCGGCAGGGGAGCCCCACGGCCGGCGGCAGGGGAGCCCCGCGGCCGCCGCCGCCTGCCTCGGTGGGGCACCTCTGCGCCGCCGCTTGCCTCCGGCTGCGGCCTTCGGGGGCGCGCGGGGGGGGAGGGGAGGGAGGCCAGGGGGTGGCATCTCCGGCCCGAGGGCGCCACCGGGACCGCCCGAGCCAGCCGCGGCCGAACCCGGGCGGCTGCCGTGGCCGCCGTGGCCACCGTCAGAAGGAGGAGGCGGGGCCTGCCCGCCCAGGAGCCCCGGGCTCCCCACCCCACCCCCACCCGTGCGCCGTGCCCGGCGGCGGTGACTCCTCCTCCGGCTGCCCGCGGGAGAGGAGGAGCAGGAGGGCGGTGGAGGAAAAGGGGAGGAGCCTCCCCGGCCTCCCCAGGCGGCCCGGTTTACCTCTAGATAAAAACCAGATCATGCTACTGATTGCCAACGTTCTACGAGGACATGGCACTTGAAGGAGGAGGAGGAGGAAAAAAGAGAAGAAGAAGAAGAAGAAGAAGAAGAAGAAGAAGAAGAAGAAGAAGAAGAAGAAGAAGAAGAAGAAGAAGAAGAAGAAGAAGAAGAAGAAGATTAATATCCTCTGCTGTTCTAGGCTGAGTCTGTTGTAGTTGCAGGAATAGTGATTTTAATATTTAAGCTGGCCTTTAAAACGGCTGGTGTTGGCAATAGGTATATGTCTCTTTTTATCTTCTCTCTCCCGCTCTTGTTTAGGACTTACCATCTAAAAACTGATCTCCCCATCAGCAAGCAAGGAGGGAAAAATTAAAGCAATAGATGAAGTGGGAAAAGATAAAAAAGGAAGGTGAAGTCAGAGCACAGAGCAATAGATAAGAAGACAGTTTCACAGGGGGAGTGTTTTAGTTACTCCTTAGAATCACTGATGTGATAAAAGACATTTTGGTCTGCAGCACTGTGAGTGAGCACAGGCCAGCCTTACAAGCTAGAGGGAATTCTGAGAAAACAGTCCCCCCAAAGACCCACCGAGATCATTTCAAATTCCAAGCTGCTTCTAAATTAACTCATCTCCCTTAGATCTCTGCTTGGATGGTCGTTCTTGCCAGATGGATGGGAACTCAATAGGATAATGTGCGCAAACAAGACAGAGAGCCGATATTGAGATATCTCATAGATATAGTTCTCTGAGACTGGGAAGGTATTGGAAACCTGGTCTTATGCATAGAGATGGCCACAAAGCGGGAAAATGATGCATCGTGCTGGTTTGGGGTTCATGGATTAGCGGGGAAGTAGGAAGATAGTGGTTAGACAATGGCGTTTGCTGAACAGAATGAAGCATGGGGTGGCGGCGTTTGGTGTCTCGTTTCATTTTGCCTGTTTGATCTCTAAGCAAAGAACCCTTTTTATAGAATTATAGAATCATAGAATAGTGAAGTTGGAAGGGGGCTCCAAGACAATTAAGTCCAACCACCTGCTCTGGGCAGGAATACAAATCAAAGGATATCTGCCCGGTGGCTGTCCAGTCCACATTTCACTCCAATGTTGGACCACTCATCACCTCTTGAGGAAATAGGTTCCATTTCCCCCCCTCCCACTAAGGCCCTTTGTACATGACCCCTAAACTCCGCGGCAAATGGCTCCCAGCTCTGGAGCTTAAAATTGTTTCCCCACCAGCTCCGGAGTTTACAGATAATTAAGTGTGACCACGCCCACCTAAGCGCATCCCAGCACACTTTTCAGGTACCTGCTCTCTGGAGGTGAAAATTCCTGATGCGGATATAACAGTAGTGACTGCCGGGCTCTCCTTGCTTCTGTTTCTTCTTTTTTTGCCCCCTGCCCCTTTAAGAGATCTGAATGCTGCCGGGAACAGAGCAAGACCGGCAGAACGGAGGTGAGCGGCATTCTTTTCTTCCTTTTTTTCTCCCTCCCCTCATGCAGCAAGCAGCCAGGAGTGCGGAGGGGGTGGGAACGCAGGAACAGCGACAAACCCCTAAGATCTCTGGTCCGAATTTAAGTGGCCAGCGAATCTTAGGGGCCGTGTGAAAAGGGCCTTAAGTCCCAGAGGGAATTATGGGGACTGTAAGTGCCAGTTGATGAGAACAAGGTGGGGGAGGGACGACTAACTTGGCCTGCTCTTGCAGCTGTTCTGCCCTTTGAGTTCCTGCTCGTCTGCTACGCAGCAAGAGGGATTTAACTAGGCCTTCAAAACTCTGCAACGAAATGGAGCCTTTAGAAGTTGGCGTCCTGAGCACAGAGAAGGAGTACACTCTGTCTCCGGCAGCCAGCCAGAGGAATGAAGTCGCTGAGGGCACTGTGGCATGTCTCTGATTTATTCCTGGAATCCTGGTTTGATTGAAAGATGGGGGGGGGATTGGGGGAGGTCTGCCTCTTTTAAATAATGACAACCAGGTCCCAGGAATCTGGCCTGAAAGGAAACCACTTTGGGAGCCGCACGGGTAGCTCCTCTTGCAATTCACGATTATATAACCAAAGCGTGAAGACAGATGCCTGTTCCCCACTGTGCTGGATGTGGCTGGAACTCGCTGGAACCTCCCCAAGGAATTCGTCTGCAGGACAAAAATTGGGCTGCTCCGGGGACCTCTCCATCGCTTCTCGAAGGTCCGTCCGTCTGCCCCTGCCTCTGCCTGTCTCCAGCCTTACAGAGAAGAACAAACCCTCGCGGGAAAGAGGACGGAGTAGTAGAGATGGGCGTGGACCGAAAAAAACAAAATGCTGTTTCGTTGCGTCGTCACATAACACAATGAAGCGAAACGAAACGACACGAGAAAGCAGCATTTCATTACAGATGAAATGAAATGGTGTTTTGTTGTTGTTGTTGAAATGAACCATTTCGTTCTGTCTGTAAGCCACTTGGGGGAGGGGAAAAAGTTTTTAAAAAAATCCCCAGGCTTTAAAAAAAAAACTTTTCCCCCATCCCCCCAAACCCCACCTGCCAGCTGACTGGCGCGAGGGGGGACTTCCCCCAGCCCAGCCCCAATCAGCTGGCAGGTGGGGCTTGGGGAGGGAAAAGTTTTTAAAAAAAACCCAGGGTTTTTTTTTAAAAATATTTTTTTAAAAAAATTCCCCTCTGCCACTTTCCAGACCCACCAACCCCCAACCATTTCATTAGTGGTTCATTCCATACAAATTTTTTGGGAAAAAATTCATATACAGTGGACCCTCGTATAACAAACACTATGTATAACATAAAAACTGTACAACATAAAAAATTCCAGAGATAGGGGAAATTTGCTTAACAGAATCACCTATGGGGCGAATCCATACAACATAAAAATGGTCGTGATTAGGGATTAATCTGTTTTCAATGCATTCCTATGGGAAATTTGTATAAAGGAAAATTTGCTCAACGGAATTTCATTTGGAATGAATTAATTCCTTTATACAAGGTACCAGTGTAAAATGAAACGAAATACATGGGGGGGGGGACAAAGGGAAACGAAACAAAACATAATTTTTTCATTTTGTGCCCATCCCTGTTATGGAGAAGAGCTGATGGTCAGGGAATGCTGCAGGCACCCGAGGGGATCATCGTTCGTCGCTTTCTCGTAACTCTTACCCCGGAGGCAAGAAGGAAGAAGAGGCCCTGAAACTTGATGGGAGGGTCCCGAAGTTTGCTTCCTGCAGAAAGCAGTGGGGAAGGTGTGATCTGGGGCAAAGGGTGCCAGCGTTGGCAGTCTTGCCTGCCACGAATGTCCCTGGAGCAAGTGGCAAAGAGAAGGGTGTGGTGTCTGCTTAGGAGGCCTTTCCAGCACCTTCCAGGCAGTGCCAAGAAAGCCTCTGTGTCTTTTGTTTAGGGTGGGCTCTGTCGTGCATTTTGGCTATAAAGGTGCCTTGTACCGGGGAGCCTCCGGGCAACGACAAATCTCCCGATAAGTTGAAGGAGACGAACCAAGAGCCTTTCGGAAGACTTTCCAGTCAGACCAGCTTAGAGGTGGGAACCCAAAAGTGTTCTGCTTATATACCGCCCCATACCACTACAAGTAGTCTCTGGGCGGTTTACAATTTTAATTACAGTGTGCAGGCTACACATTGCCCCCCCCCCAGCAAGCTGGGTACTCATTTTACCGACCTCGGAAGGATGGAAGGCTGAGTGAATCACAGTTTTACCTGCAGTACAGGCATTTAACCACTGCGCCACGAGGCTCAGGTTTTGGTTCCCAGCCAAGTGGGTTGTGAGGCTAAGAAGACCACAGAGGGTTACATTGATGCGCTCTCTCTGCCCCCCAAGTGCTGTTCCAGCAGAACGGCCGAGGAGTTGCTGCTGAGAAACCCCACGGGCGGTGGGGTGAAAATACTGGCGTCTGCCAGCAACCAGGGTCCAGCTCCTAATTCAAAATACGTAGAGCTTTAGCAGGGGAAAGGCGGCATTCCTTGGGTCTATTTCTAGATCAAAAAGCAAAGCAAAAAAGAACCTAGTGATGCAGGGGTTAAATGCCTGTCCTGCCGCTAAAACTGTGTTCACAACCTGGGGTTCAATCCCAGGTAGCAGGCTCAAGGTTCACTCAGCTTTCCAGGCTTCCAAGGTTGGTAAAAAGAGCACCCAGCTTGCTGGGCAGGGGGAGGGGGGGTAATATCTAGCCTTCATAAAAACCACCCAGAGAGTTCTTTAAGTGCTATGGGTGGTACAGAAGCAGATGAAGCTGTTTGGATGAGCAGCGAAATGTTTTTCTCAAGAAAAAGAAGTCCAGTTGCCATGACTCAACTTCCAGATAAACTCACCTGGAGGACTGAGAATCTTCACAGACATATAAGCAGCACTCTTGTTATTTCAGGACCGATCACCGCCATAGCCTAAAGATGTATAAAACATGAAGGGTCCTTTACGTCAACCTATCTAGGGATGTTAACTCCCATCTCCTCAATAATGGCCTTATCCATGATGAGTGGAGAAGCTTTATAATCCCTTTCTGTCACCCTGTGTGTGTGTGTGTGTGTGTGTGTGTGTGTGTGTGTGTGTGTGTGTGTGTGTGTGTGTGTGTGTGTGTGTGTGTGTGTGTGTGTTGTGTCGTTACAGTCGTGACCGACTCTTCGTGACCCCATGACCATGGAGTTTTCTTGGCAGGAATACTGGAGTGGTTTGCCAGTTCCTACTCTGATCGCCGCAGAATCGATGCTTTTGAGCTGTGGTGCTGGAGGAGAGTCTTGAGAGTCCCCCCTGGACTGCAAGGAGACCAAACCTATCCATCCTGAAAGAAATCAACCCCGAATGTTCACTGGAAGGACAGATGTTGAAGCTGAGGCTCCAGTACTTTGGCCACCTCATGAGGAGAGAGGAGTCCTTGGAAAAGTCCCTGATGTTGGGAAAGATTGAAGGCAAAAGGAAAAAAGGACGGCAGAGAATAAGATGGTTGGACGGTGTCATCGATGCAACCAATATGGATTTGACCAAACTCCGGGAGGCAGCGGAAGAGAGGAAGGCCTGGCGAGTTCTGGTCCACGGGGTCACGAAGAGTCGGACATGACTGAACGACTGAACAACAACAACAACAACAACAACAACTCCAGGCGCCTACAGAACCTGGCATTCCCTGGTGGTCTCCCATCCAAGTACTAACCAGGGCCGACCCTGCTTAGCTTCCAAAATTGGGTGAGATGGGATGTGCTTAGGGCATCAAACTATACCTTCTGTCTCCCTACTCCTGTCATTATATCTCTATCCCACCCTGGTTATTTTCTCTACCTCCAAAAGCAACCAGGACCTTTCTGCCTGTGCCGAGGCTACTTGCATCAGGCTCCTGTTTCCAAAAGGAAACGCCAGCAATGAAAACCTAGAGGTACGCGGGCCCTTTTACGGAAGAGATTTTTATGTAACAAGCCACACCGTGCTCAGGACTAGGTCTTTTGTTCTTTGGACAGAAATGCCTGCATTACAGATGAGGAAATTTCGGCAGATAATCTCTAAAGAAAACAGCGGAGGATAAGGGAAACCAGCCTCTTTGTGTACAGGACACGTTTTTCCAACCCGAACACCCGCCCCAAGGTTTTATAATCACAGCTACGGAGGCAGTTTGTTCCGTGCAGCAATTTTCAGCAGGGGGGGGGGTTGGTTGGTTGGTTGAAGAACCTTAACTTAGCTATGTCTGCTGCGGGAGGCATGAAGAAATCTCACCCTGAACTGCCACGAAGGCAGGATTCTGAGATTGTTAAAGACAGGTTGGGCATTATTCCATAGAACTGAAGAACCATTGAGTTGGAAGGTGTCCCTGAGGCCATCAAGTCTGACCCACTGCTCAAAGTGGGAATTCAAGCCGAAGGAGATAAGAACATAAGAACAGCCTTGCTGGAACAGGCCACAGCCCATCCAGTCCAGCCTTCTGTCTCACAAAGTGGCTCACCATTTGCTTCAGGGTATTCCCAAGCAGATGTCTTCACCTGCTACCTGCTTACGGTGAATGGCATTGAGAGATCTCCTGCCTCTCTCTCCAACCCAGAGGTTGTCCTGAGGCATCCATCATGATAGCTGTTGAGACCCTTGTTCTCCACGAACTTGTCCAATCCTTTCTTAAAGCTGTCAAGGCAGGTGTTATGTAGTGAGATACAGATAGCATTGCCAGGGAAGTGTGGGTTAATTGTTGGCGGACCAGCTGCAGATAATTGACCACTATCCTTCTGGCAGTGTCTGTATAAATGTGCATGTGTGTTCTCTTTTGCTTTTGCTTTTATCTGTTTGTCCTCGTCTTTGTGAAATAAAGCCACGCTGATGGATCTCCGGGTGTCGTGAACTCACTATTCAACAGCAGGTGATGGGGCAGGCGGTTGAGATTTTGAGATGACCGTGAATGCATCCTAAAATTCCATTTGCCTTTTGTATAGCCACATCACAGTATTGGCTCATCTTCAGCTTGTGATCGACAATATCAGATGCCTTTTACCTGTGAGGTTCCTGCAACAGAAGTGGCGGCGGCGGGGGAAATCCCAGGACCCCTGGGGTCCTTTCCCATGATCACACGTCAGTGGCGGGTGAACGTCTGCCTTCCGCAAAAGGCTTCCCAGGTTCTTGAACAGTAGCCTTACCCATGGCATGTTTTCTTTTCCATGTGGCTGTTTGGTTTTCTTTAATACCTTCCACTGTCTGGCAGTGGACTAATATGCTGCCCCAAAGGAGGGTGGTGGAATCTCCTTCTCTGGAGGTTTTTAAGCAGAGGTTGGATGGCCATCTGTCGGGAGTCCTGTGATGGGGGTTCCTGCATGGCAGGGGGTTGGACTAGATGGCCCTTGAGGTCTCTTCCAACTCTATGATTCTATGATGCTTTGATGGGGGTTCCTGCATGATGGGGGGTTGGACTAGATGGCCCTTGAGGTCTCTTCCAACTCTATGATTCTATGATGCTTTGATGGGGGTTCCTGAGTGGCATGGGGTAGGACTGGATGGCCCTTGAGGTCTCTTCCAACTCTATGATTCTATGATGCTTTGATGGGGGGTTCCTGCATGATGGGGGGGTTGGACTAGATGGCCCTTGAGGTCTCTTCCAACTCTATGATTCTATGATGCTTTGATGGGGGTTCCTGCATGATGGGGGTAGGACTGGATGGCCCTTGAGGTCTCTTCCAACTCTATGATTCTATGATGCTTTGATGGGGGTTCCTGCATGATGGGGGGGTTGGACTAGATGGCCCTTGAGGTCTCTTCCAACTCTATGATTCTATGATGCTTTGATGGGGGTTCCTGCATGATGGGGGTTGGACTGGATGGCCCTTGAGGTCTGTTCCAACTCTATGATTCTATGATGCTTTGATGGGGGTTCCTGCATGATGGGGGGTTGGACTAGATGGCCCTTGAGGTCTTTTCCAACTCTATGATTCTATGATTCTATGATACTTTGATGGGGGGGGTTCCTGCGTGGCAGGGGGTAGGACTGGATGGCCCTTGACGTCTCTTCCAACTCTATGATTCTATGATGCTTTGATGGGGGTTCCTGCATGATGCGGGGGTTGGACTGGATGGCCCTTGAGGTCTGTTCCAACTCTATGATTCTATGATGCTTTGATGGGGGTTCCTGCATGATGGGGGTGGACTGGATGGCCCTTGAGGTCTCTTCCAACTCTATGATTCTATGATGCTTTGATGGGGGGTTCCTGCATGATGGGGGGGGTTGGACTAGATGGCCCTTGAGGTCTCTTCCAACTCTATGATTCTATGATGCTTTGATGGGGGGTTCCTGCATGATGGGGGGGTTGGACTGGATGGCCCTTGAGGTCTCTTCCAACTCTATGATTCTATGATGCTTTGACGGGGTTTCCTGCATGATGGGGGTTGGACTAGATGGCACTTGAGGTCTCCTCCAACTCTATGATTCTATGATTCTATGATACTTTGATGGGGGTTCCTGAGTGGCAGGGGGTTGGACTGGATGGCCCTTGAGGTCTCTTCCAACTATATGATTCTATGATTCTATGATACTTTGATGGGGGTTTCCTGAGTGGCAGGGGGTAGGACTGGATGGCCTTGAGGTCTCTTCCAACTCTATGATTCTATGATGCTTTGATGGGGGGTTCCTGCATGATGGGGGGGTTGGACTAGATGGCCCTTGAGGTCTCTTCCAACTCTATGATTCTATGATGCTTTGATGGGGGGTTCCTGCATGATGGGGGGTTTGGACTAGATGGCCCTTGAGGTCTCTTCCAACTCTATGATTCTATGATGCTTTGATGGGGGGTTCCTGCATGATGGGGGTTGGACTAAATGGCCCTTGAGGTCTCTTCCAACTCTATGATTCTATGATACTTTGATGGGGGTTCCTGCATGATGGGGGTTGGACTAGATGGCCCTTGAGGTCTCTTCCAACTCTATGATTCTATGATACTTTGATGGGGGGGGGTCCTGAGTGGCATGGGGTAGGACTGGATGGCCCTTGAGGTCTCTTCCAACTCTATGATTCTATGATTCTATGATACTTTGATGGGGGGTTCCTGCGTGGCAGGGGTAGGACTGGATGGCCCTTGAGGTCTGTTCCAGCTCTATGATTCTATGATGCTTTGATGGGGGTTCCTGCATGATGGGGGTTGGACTGGATGGCCCTTGAGGTCTCTTCCAACTCTATGATTCTATGATGCTTTGATGGGGGTTCCTGCATGATGGGGGGGTAGGACTAGATGGCCCTTGACGTCTCTTCCAACTCTATGATTCTATGATTCTATGATACTTTGATGGGGGGGGGGTTCCTGCGTGGCAGGGGGTAGGACTGGATGGCCCTTGAGGTCTGTTCCAGCTCTATGATTCTATGATGCTTTGATGGGGGGTTCCTGCATGATGGGGGGGTTGGACTGGATGGCCCTTGACGTCTCTTCCAACTCTATGATTCTATGATGCTTTGATGGGGGGTTCCTGCATGATGGGGGTTGGACTAGATGGCCCTTGAGGTCTCTTCCAACTCTATGATTCTATGATGCTTTGATGGGGGGTTCCTGCATGATGGGGGGTTTGGACTAGATGGCCCTTGAGGTCTCTTCCAACTCTATGATTCTATGATTCTATGATACTTTGATGGGGGGTTCCTGAGTGGCAGGGGGTTGGACTGGATGGCCCTTGAGGTCTCTTCCAACTATATGATTCTATGATTCTATGATACTTTGATGGGGGGGTGTTTCCTGAGTGGCAGGGGGTAGGACTGGATGGCCCTTGAGGTCTCTTCCAACTCTATGATTCTATGATGCTTTGATGGGGGTTCCTGCATGATGGGGGTTGGTCTAGATGGCCCTTGAGGTCTCTTCCAACTCTATGATTCTATGATGCTTTGATGGGGGTTCCTGCATGATGGGGGTTGGACTAGATGGCCCTTGAGGTCTCTTCCAACTCTATGATTCTATGATGCTTTGATGGGGGTTCCCATGATGGGGGGGTTGGACTAGATGGCCCTTGAGGTCTTTTCCAACTCTATGATTCTATGATGCTTTGATGGGGGGTTCCTGCATGATGGGGGGGTTGGACTGGATGGCCCTTGAGGTCTCTTCCAACTCTATGATTCTATGATGCTTTGATGGGGGGGGGGTTCCTGCATGATGGGGGGGGTTGGACTAGATGGCCCTTGAGGTCTCTTCCAACTCTATGATTCTATGATTCTATGATACTTTGATGGGGGTTCCTGAGTGTCAGGGGGTTGGATTGGATGGCCCTTGAGGTCTCTTCCAACTCTATGATTCTATGATTCTATGATACTTTGATGGGGGGGGTGTTCCTGAGTGGCAGGGGGTAGGACTGGATGGCCCTTGAGGTCTCTTCCAACTCTATGATTCCATGATTCTTATGGGGTGACACCCTGCCTGGAACACAACACTAGACTGCACAGAGTCTTTGGCTCCTGATATTTGTCCTTGACTTGCACAGGCAGAGAAGCAGCACAGAGGTTACCCCAGCAGTGCTTTGCATTCGATGGCTTCCAGAAGATGCATGCTGACTGGCCTGGACCTGCAAATGGACCCACCACCAGTGGCTGCTCTAGATGGACTGTTTCCCCCGAAGGGATTGTGGGCTTTACAGCTCCAACATCCACAACAGTTGTGTCTTCTGAAACTTGAAGGGGAGGGGTCTTCTTCACGGTGGTCTTAGTGGATCCAGCTCTTGGCGGAGCTATGCTTCATTCTGGATGCGGAAGGACAACCTCCGGGTTGGAGAGAGAGGCAGGAGATCTCTCAATGCCATTTGCGGGGAATCATAAGCAGGGGAAGACATCTGCTTGGAAATACCCTGAAGCCAATGGTGAGCCGCTGTGTGAGACAGAATGCTGGACTGGATGGGCTGTGGCCTGTCCCAGCAAGACTGTTCTCATGTTCTTATGGTCCTCTCCCTGCAATCTTACAGGAAGCAGCTCAAAACACTACTTTTTAGGGGGCCTTCTCCCCTGCTCTTATTGAGAAAAATGTGCTTTCAAGGCCATTGGCTTTAATCTTTCAGCTGTTTGAATTCTTCACACTGTTTGGTCATATGTTTCTTGTTATGCATTTTGTGTTTGTTTGTTTTTAATTACTATAATGTTAGGAATCAGGCAACGGTATGCCCTTGCTCCAGTTGTCGGCAAAATGAGAGAAGCCCGCTACAACGCGATAGCATCACCGTCTTGCAGGCTGACGCCAACACGCTAGCACAGAAGGGCCTTCAGTTTGAGGTTGATGACAAACGACCAAAGGGCCGGCCAAAGCAACATTGGTTTGAAACACTACAGGACAACACGAGGGGCACTCACGTACACCTGGACCAAGCCGGTGACAGAGAGAAATGGCATTGCTGGTCCAGAATAACGGACTCTGCCATCACCCTGGGCCAATGCTAAAGCATATGTTGTTTTGTGAACCAGCCGGAATATTGCATGGCAGTAATGGAGGAGCATATAAATCAAAACAAATAAAAAGCAAAGTAAAAAGCAAAGTGTTCTGCTTGTATTCTGCCCCATACCACTCTGGGCGATTTACAGTTTTAATTACAGTGTGCAGGCTAAACATTGCTCCCCCCCCCAGAAGCTGGGTACTCATTTTATCTATCTATCTATCTATCTATCTATCTATCTATCTATCTATCTATCTATCTATCTATCTATCTATCTATCTATCATTTATTTTATTTAGAGTAATTTTGCCCCACCTTTCTCCTTGGAAAAGGACCCAAGGCGGTCTGTCTGGCACCTTCCCTCGCAGTCTTTAAGAAGCATCTAAAGACGTGGCTATTTAAAAAGGCTTTCCCCGGATAGTAATCTGTTCTAATGATTGTTATTATATATTTATTGGCTTTTATCTGTAGCCCATCTTGCTCCTGTTCTATGCTGTTGTTATATATCGTTTACTAGTTATAGTGTTTTTATTTATGTACTTGTGATTATCTGTTATATTGTATTTTACTGTTTATGGTTTGATTTCTGTTCGGTTTGTAAACTGCCCAGAGTAGCCATGTAGCTAGATAGAGTGGTATATAAATTTAAAAAATAATAAATAATAAATAATAAATAATAATATGTATCAGCCAGCTGGCCAGCCAATCAGCCAGCCAGCCAACAAACCAATTGTCAGTCAATCAATCAATCAATTTACTACCATAGTTGCCTCACTGGGTTCTAAGGCAGGACACGTGCCCTGTGGATAAAATGCCTGCCATCAGCTAGAAGGAAGCTCAGTTGTGAAAGCAAATGAGAGAAAATGTTCCCCAATGGCAGGGGAAAAGGCCCACTCCTCCCCTCCCTCCCTCCCTCCCTCCTCCGACACCTTGGCTATGAGCGCCTGTTTTAAATAGAAACTGTCTGCTCCTTGGCTTTTTGCAGAGGTAATTTTCTATACATCGACAGCTTGTCCGACATTTCCCGGTGCCAAAGGAAACGGGAAGCCTGGCTCTTTCCTCCCGACATCGCGGCTGTTCCGACAAGCTGCCGCTTTTGCTCATCTCGCTGCCACGAGAGGAGAAGGCGGCAGGCGGGCGTTTCCGAGGTTCTCCGACGGGTTCCTGGAGCTCCTTCTCCCACCACCTGCTGCGGCCTTGCTCCATCCAAGGAGGGAAGAGAACAGGGACTGTGTCGTCCAGCACTTTCCCACCCACAGTGGTGAGGGTTAGGAGAGTGAGAGCAGACAAACAATTTTTTTTAACCCAGTGTGTTCTTAGTCTGTGGAACTCGCTGCCCCAGGATGTGGTGATGGCGTCTGGCCTGGATGCCTTCAAAAGGGGATTGGACAGATTCCTGGAGGAGAAGTTACAAACCATGATGGAGATGTGTAATCTCCAGGCTTAAAGCCAGAGTGCTTCCAAGGGCCAGATGCAGGGGAGTGGTATCAGGAGACAGAGATCTAGTCTCGTGCGCTCCCAGATGCATCTGGTGGGGCCATTGTGGGATCCAGGAAGCTGGACTAGATGGGCCTTTGGCCTAATCCAGCAGGGCTCTTATGTTCTTATGTGGCTGCAGTTCTTGCCACTCACTGTGGGTGGAACAGTCCTGGGTCGAATGCTAAGCCACTTTTGTGGGTTGACAAGATGGAGGCCCACACATGCCATTTGAAAGCCCAGGAGGCCTTCCTCTGTAGACAGCCTGGTGAGAAAGACCGTCCTTACCTACCATGCTTGCTTTCATGGCCAGGGAGATGACCACTGCACTCCCTGGCCACTGCTATCCAAATGTGCCATGTGGAGGAGGAAGGACAGCAGAGTCCTCGCCCAGATGTGTTGGAGTTCTCGCAACCTTGCATGCTGCCTTTAATAGGTTTGGCTGGGAGGGATCCTTCTGGGCTGGCAGGACTGTCAAATCAATCCAGCACTAATGAATCATTATTTGAATTCAGCGAGAACCCTGCCTCTTCTCAGTGCTTTCCTCCCTCTCTGTTGTCTGCTGGAAGTAGTAGGTGATGCTGTTGAAGTCTGCTGCTGAAAAGAGGTGCGTTTGTTAGATTTTTCTTATTCAATCTGTGCCCAAGTGCAAGTAAAGACATTTTTCTTCTTCCTCTTACTAATGTCACACAGTGCCTAGCGTATATGTGTTACATATTATTGAAAGCTTCACCCAGGATTCCCTGTGCCGCTATTACGGGGGCCGAGGGTTGAAAGAACACGCCAAGGATCGAAAGAACGGAGAAAAACTTTAATTCGCTGCAGCAAAGGCACCCAGCCGAGTTGCAGTTGGAAACTGGGGCGAAGAGCGTAAAAACTTACACAGTCTTTATAGTAAAACATTCGCCAACACCCCTTCTTTACAACGGAAAAAAACAGGATACATCTGGGCGCTATAGAACGCCCACAAAGAACAAAAGAAACTTCAAAAGATACGGAGCGTGCACATTGTTATCGCCCCATTAGCACCCACTTATCACCCACTTGACAAAGAGAAACATACAGCGGACGCAATTAATCTTGTTCTTCAGCGCCCCCTGTCATTGCAATACTCGGAGCTTGCCGCTTGCTTTCCCTGGGAAGCGCTTTGACAGCTCCGTATCGATGTTTCGATGCACTGAAGCTCGGCTATTTCGGGTAGGGGTCCCATTGTTCGGACAGCCTTCCCAGGATGAGTGTTTATCAGTTGGGTTTATGTCCTGTTTATCTTACAGGATAAGCTTGGGAAAGGGGAAACAGTGTGGTGCTTTGTGCAACGGTTTTGTGGAGGGGAGAGGTGAATCAAGAGACAGTGAGAATTAATAAAGGAATAGAAAATACTGCCATTTTATCTACAATGACAGCTTATAAAAATATGAGGTATATTGATTAATAATCCCTATCATCCCCCTCCTCTTCTGCAGGACACTCACTCAGAGTCGTCCCTTCGGAGAGCCTCATAATCCTGCAAGACTGCAATCAACTTGGGACCAGTTACTTTTTCTACCATCTTTGAAACAGTTGACTGCACAAATCGCAATAAACAAGGAATACATATCAAAGCAAATAACAAAAAACATAAAGGAGCTATCAATAAACTTGCTAATGTTTTCATCCAAGTTTGTGGCATGAGATCATTTAACCACTGCAATTGCATAGCCTTCCACTCTTGTGTCGGATTGAAAGTTAACTGTTTGATTTCCGTGGCAAGTTGGGTCACGACCTTACCCACGGGGTCAATCTTCAAACAGCAATTTGTTAAATTAAATTTTCCACATACTCCATTCTCAGAAGCCAGAAGATAATCAAGAGCGAGCCTGTTTTGATAAACAGCCGTTCTTAATTGATCTGTCACCTCTGCTATGGCAGTAAGCGCTGTGGTGATGCGCTGACCTGCCAAATCCAAAACTGCTTGAAATCTGATTATTCTATTAAGCATATAAATAGGGGTTCTGTACCCCCATGAGCCATCTTGAGCCCAAGTAGCTGGACCATAAACACAAACAATTCTCTGTGAGTCCCATATGTCCCCTTCATATTCCTCTGGGTTTTTGCATGAGAACCCTGCAAATGGAGTGTCATCACACTTTCTCCTATTTAGAGGACCATATACTGGGGCAGCCAAATATTGCTGTGTTTGTATGGGGATTAAAAAGAATGATGGCTTTATGAATCCCAGCACACATGAGCCTGACCATGAGTGAGGCAAATACTCATAAGCCATATTTCCACAGACCCAATACATGTTCATAGGGGCCATCCATTGCTTCAAAGATGCTGAGTATAAATATGACAGAAAGGTGGTATTAAACTTCTCTGGTTGTGGAGCATGGGATGGTGAGGACCAGATACCATTTTCCCAGGTTCCTATGCAGGTCAAGTAGCCCACTGGAATGGAACCATTTTGGGAAAAGCAGACACGACCCACTAAATGAGATGTGATGGTCCATGTCATGTTCTGGGACTGAATTCTCCTGGTAACATTGCCAATTCTCGACATGTTATTATACAACTGAGGAGAAATCTCCATAGCTTCCCAAGGCCAGTCCTCACCATAATTTGTCCCTCCACAAACATAACAGTTTGTGACTCCTAATTCGGTGGCTATTGATTGGGCCATTTCCAAAAACAAATTTTTGGCCTGCTGGGAAACTTCATAAGGATTTTCCTGCAGTTTTTCCACTGCATTTTCCACTGACCAGGAATGGCTTTTCTTTACCCCATCACTCACTTCTGTACGCGTGATTGTCAAATAGGTCACTGGGTCCTTTCCAGGCCCATCAATTCCAAAACCATACACTTGGACAGGGGGGGGGGTGTATCACTGATTACCAGACTAACCCTGTTTCCTCCTATTCTCCTGAACTGTGAGAGATGAGGACAACCTGGGTAGCCTCCAGCTGTATATGCACACACACATCCCCATCCTGAACATAATTTGTTTGACCCACATGGTGCCCAAATTTCAGGATTACCTGCTTTGGCACCTTCATGAGGGTAACACAAATACTTATCACTAGATTTATATGTGGCTGCCAATGTTTTTGTTCCACAACGAGTTCCCAGGCCTTTTCCTAAGGCCTCACAGGCGTTAAACCAAATTACTGCTCGCCTGCCACTATGTTTTAATAGAACAGTGGAATTCACATAATATAAGAGTCCACCACCTTCTGGGTTGTCTCTCATGGGCTCCTTAGTCTTAGCCATTCCAGCCCAAATCGTGTAATTAAACTTCACTGGAACCTCAGACTTATAACAAAAATAGTCTCCAGATTCACTTTCACATATGTGATACATCTTGTCTTGATTCAGACATGTGGTTCCAGCCTGCTTACACTCCACTGGCTTCTGAGTGTAGTATACCAGAGTGTTCACTACCCTGTTGCCTTGGCTGGCTGCTATAATACAGGGGGTACACTCTCCTATATCCTCAAGACTGGCAGCCAAGCAAATTGGTAGCAGGAATAAAAGGATCACCATTTTCACTGAATTAAACAACTCAAGAGACTTCCACTTTTGATATAACAGGTTAATGAAACTCCCAACACATATACTAACGAGTTAATGAACCAAATCCACTTGAAATGTCAACTTCACTAAAATGTCCTGGGCTTCTTTAAGAATTTTGACAGCTGCGGAGCTTTTGACAGCTCTTAGAACGTTCACGGACAGCCTTTAGAACGCTTTTTGACAGCTGCTGCACTACCGGGGCGCTGTCTCGCTCGCTGTAGTTCTTCCAGGAAATCAATGAGAAAACACTGTCCAGCTTCCGGAAAAGGAAAAAGACACCTTTTAAAACATAGTCTCGCACAGAATGTTGCCCTAGCCTTTTCAGTTAAACCAATCACCCGCTTCTTATTGCGGTTTCTCCCTCCTCTTCTTGTAAGAGGGATCAATTTTGAGGGAGGGAAATTCAAAAGCTGAAAAGGAAAGTCAGGTTTTTCTTGCTGAAAAACACCTCTCGCCACACACATAGGAAGCCAAGATTTTACTTTGACTTCTCTATGTCTGAAGTAACCTTTTTGAAGACCAGTTTCAGGCTGTCATCAGGGTTGGCGCGGACTGTCCACTCTTCCTCCTCGGTCAGTGGGGCGGCACGCTTCACGCGGGTGTGATGAATCCAGGCGCTCACTTCGGAGATCTTGACAGCTGTTGGCGTTGATAGTAGCACCGTATAGGGACCCTTCCACTTCGGGCGTAGTGGTTGTTGATTCCAGTCTTTGATCCAGACTGAATCTCCCGGCTCAAAACGCTGGAGAGGCTCCTGTAGCACCACAGGCAGTCGACCAAGGGTCCATCTGTGTAAAGAAGAAAGAGATCGGCCAAGCATCTGAAGATATTTTGCATGTGTCAAAGAAGCTACACTCTCTGGACGTATGCCACATGAAATTGGGACTGGCCTGCCATAAACAAGTTCAAATGGAGAAATGCCTGTTTGGCTTGAAGGGGTAGTCCTGCTCCTAAAAAGAGCAATGGGTAGCATTTCCACCCAACTCTTTCCTGTCTCTTGAGTAAGTTTAGACAAATGGCCTTTCAAAGTCCTGTTCATCCTCTCTACCCGTCCTGAACTTTGCGGCCGGTATGCAGTATGTAAATTTCACTTGACATGTAATGTCTTAGCCAGTCCTTGAAGAACATGATGAATGAATCCTGGGCCATTGTCTGAGGAAAGGGTGCGGGGGATCCCGTGCCTTGGGATATGATCCCGCAAAAGACAGCGAACCACTTCACTGGCTTTTTCAGTTTTTGTTGGAAAAGCCTCTGGCCACCCGGTAAATGTACACACTAGCACTAGCATGTAACGGTATAGTCCACATATTGGTAATTCTGTAAAGTCCAACTGCATATCCTCAAAGGGCTCCTTCCCACTATATTGAATTCCTGGAGGTGGCAAGGGTCCAGTCCTAGGATTGTTCTTCTGACAAATGACACATCTATGTGAAATATTTGAAGCCAGCTGCCGAAGTTTAGCTATATATAGATATGGGCTCAAGTGTTTAAATGCCACTTTGGGACCTTGGTGTGTGCTGTCGTGATGACTCTGAACTACTTGACGAGCTAGGCTCTCTGGAACCCACAATTGCCCACTTGGCAATTTGTACCAGCCCTCTGGCGTCCTGTCAAACTCCTGTTCCTCTGCAAATTCATCCTCAGCAGACAAATAATGAGGTGGTTCTGGTGGCAAAATGTCTATCGGGATGAGACTAAGCTGCATTTCAGCTGCACCCTGAGCTGCTTGTTTGGCAATGCGATCTGCCAACCTGTTCCCTCTTGCTACAAGTCCCGGACCAATCTTGTGCCCATGGCAATGAATGACTGCCACCTTTTTAGGTTTCCAAACAGCATCTAAAAGCTGCAACAACACTTCAGGGTGCACTACTGATGTTCCCTCAGAAGTAAGGAGACCTCGCTCTTTCCAAAGTGCCCATTGTGCATGAAGTGTAAGAAATGCATACTTAGAGTCCGTATATATATTAATGCTTTCTCCTTCTGACAGTTCTAGTGCCCTAGTGAGAGCTATCAATTCAGCTATTTGAGCTGAAGTTCCTGGGGGCAATTGCTTGGCTTCAATCACAATGTCTTCTAATTGCACTATGGCATATCCTGCCTGCCTTTTTCCTTCAATCACTGAGCTACTACCATCCACGAACCATGTCCTCCACTGGGGTTGAGGGGTATCCCGTAAATCTGGTCGGGACGAATACACTTCATCTAATGTCTGTACACAGTCATGGGTAGCCGGTTGGTCGCTTATTGGGAGGAGAGTGGCTGGGTTTAAGCCCTCTGTTGTTTGGAACGTAAGACCAGCCCTTGAAAACAATTTTTGACACTTCATCATGGCAGTTTGAGACAAGTGATACCCTCCTTTGGCATCTAACAAAGGCAGAATTGCATGCTTTGTGATACATTTTGTGTCTTGTCCAAAAGTGAACTTATCTGCTTTCTTTAAAAGGGCTGCCAGTGCTACCACTCCTCGCATGCAAGATGGAAGTCCTTGTTCCGTTGGGGTTAAAGTCTCTGACAGATAAGCCACTGGCTGCTGCCAGCTTCCTAATTTCTGACACAGAACTCCTTTTGCCACTCCATTTTCTTCATCCACATACAAATTAAAGGGATTATTTGGATTTGGAAGTCCAAGAGCTGGCGCCTCTATCAAAGCCTGTTTAATCGCTTTGAAGCTCTCTCTTTGTTCCGAACCCCACAGGAATTCATCACTTTCTTTCCCTCTTATTGCCAAATGCAAAGGTTTTGCTAGAAGACTGTAATTTGGGATCCAAATTCGACAAAATCCTGCTGCTCCCAAAAAGCCTCTGAGTTCTCTCCTATTTCTCGGTTCAGGAATTTGGATAATTGAATGCTTCCTCTCATCTCGGAGTTGGCGCCTTTGCTGGGAAATATCGAAACCCAAATACCTCACTGTTTTTTGACAAATTTGGGCTTTCTTCCTGGTTACTCTGTAACCTGCTGCTGCCAAATGATTTAAGAGATCAATTGTGAGTTGCTCACAGCCTTCTTTGGTTTCCGCTCCCGCCAAAATATCATCTACATATTGCAGGAGTATTTGGCCAGGTTTTGGGGGGAAATTGGCAAGGTCTGATGCTAGGGCACCCCCAAATAACGTGCTCAAATTTCAGAACCCCTGAGGCAAACGCGTCCACAGGAATTGTGTTTTTGTACCAGTTTGGGGGTCCTCCCATTGAAAAGCAAAGATGTGCTGGCTCTGTGGCGCTAACCGGCAGCAGAAATATGCATCCTTCAGGTCTAAAACTGTAAAATAAGCTGCTTCCGGTGGTATCAAACTCAGAATTGTATAAGGATTCAGTACGTTCTGATGAAGAGGTTCAGTAGCCTCGTTCACCAAACGAAGATCCTGCACTGGGCGAAATGTCCCATCCGGTTTGCGAATCGGCAACAGAGGAGTGTTCCATTGTGACTGACATGGAACAAGGATACCATGATCTATTAATCTCTTAAGGTGGACCCAAATTCCTTCTGCTGCAACTTTCCCAATGGGGTACTGTGGCACTGAGACTGGTCCTGCAAATGGCTTGAGTTTAACAACTATGGGAGGAATATTCCGTGCCATGCCTGGGGGGTTGTCTTCTGCCCACACCTCGGGGTTAACTCTATCCAGGAAATCTTGGGATAGCTGCACTGGCTCCTCTTCAATCATCATTAATCGCCATCTCTCCCTCAAAGGGTATTCTAAACACACTTCTCCCTCTGGTTCCTTGCTGTCAGTTGTCAAATGAATTTCTCCCTTTGGGGTAAAGGTGATTTGTGCTCCCAATGTAAACAGTAAGTCACGTCCCATTAAAGGGATGGGGCAATCTGGCATATGTAGAAATTTGTGCTGGACGATCTGACTTCCCAATTTGCATTGTACTGGCTGCATAAAATAGGCACGCTGCGCCTTTCCCGTGGCACCCATCACACTAATCGAAAGAGTCTTGTCTATGGGCTTGACAAGCTGAGGAATTACTGAATGGCTGGCTCCCGTATCTACAAGGAATTTGACAGATTCGTTCCCGGTTTGAACACTGACCAAGGGCTCCCGAGAACAAAAGCCCTGTCCTTTTCAATAGGGGACATCTTCTTCCAGAACCATCATGTTCTGGTACGGTGGGGTCCAGGCTGGACCCTGTCCTCTCTGGGGTGCTTGCTGAGCCTGAGCTGACTGGGCTTGATTTTGACCTGCAGGCTGAAACTGACCACCTTGTCCTTGATTGACCTGGGGATTCCTCTGTTGTTGAAAATTAAAGGGACCAGGGGCTGAATATCTTTCAAAAGCCGGTGGCTGCCAGGGACGACGCGGACCCTGATTAAAGCCTCCTCGCCTCTGGTTTCAGGGTTCCTGAAACAATCCTTGCGCCAATGTCCAGTCTGACCACATAGTGCACATTGATTTTTTAACAACGGCCCTCGCCGGTTCCCTGGGGCATTAAAGCTGCGAGGCTCAGGGACCTGATTTAAAGCCATGACCTTCTTGGTATGTCCTTTACATTTTGGGCAGCTTTGATCCTCTTCCCTATTATTAAATTTCGTTTGCGTCAGCTGGAGCATCCACTGCAAGGTTTGGCCCATGAAATTGGCCTCCTTTTGAATTCTTTTACGAATATCAGGAGCAGATTGTGCCACAAAAACAGTTTTTACAATATTCTCCATGCCAGGATCCTCGGGGTTAATGGGAGTGTATCTTCTAAATGCCTGATACAACCTGTCCAGAAAAGCCCCTGGAGATTCATCATGCTTCTGGACCACGTCATTTACGTTTGACATATTAATTTTCTTCCTGCCAGCTGCCCTAATGCCCTGAAGTATTGCTGTATGATAATTTCTCAAAGCGGTGCGCCCTGCATCTGCATTATAATCCCAATCGGGTGGCGTGGTTGTTGGGACAGCTGCCTCTGCTTGGGCAGGGGTATCTCCTGCTGCTATACGGGACTTTCTAGCCTCCTCGAAAATCTTCCGCGTTTCCTCTGAGTTAAACAACCCTCTCACGAAATGCTGCACATCTTCAAAGGTGGGCATGTATACATTAAAAATACTGGACATGGTTTCGTAATTTTTATCTGTGTCATCTTCTAAACTCGGAAGGGTATTTTTCCAGTTTATAATGTCACTTGAGGTGAACGGGACGTGTTGCATCAAATATGTACGGGGACCCTGTTGATTTTGGGGCAAAGGGTCGTAGACTCGCCTTAGGGGCATGACTTTTGCCTGTTCCTCAATCCTCTTATTTTCAAGACATTCCTCATGTCTCCTTGCTGCATCGTACGCCCTTAAGAGATATCGCTGTCTCTTTATCCAATTTCGCTCTCCTGCCACTTCTAATGCAAAGTTTCCCACTTCCATCACTGATTCCCGGTACTTCTTAATTAAATCGGCCACTCTTTGATGGTCCGCTTCTCCCCATTCAACATTTCCTTTTATTCTATGACGAAATTCTTCTTCACTTTCCTCTTCCTCTTCCTCTTCCTTATCTCTTTTGGGGGCCCCTTTCCCTGTTTCTTGCTCATCTTTTGGAAGTTTGCCTGACGGTCCTGGCTGTGGAAGATCTTTTGTTGTGGGGAGATCACCATCTTTTGGAGGGGAAACGGGTGCTGGACCTTGCAAAGGCAGTGCTGGAGGGGGGACCGCTGGATTCCCAGGAGGGATAGCCGCAAGATAAGGAGGTGGTGGGGTGAAGACATCATAATCTTCAGGACGGCTTTCTAAGGCTGCCTCCTTTTTCTTCAAAGCTAATAGCTTAGCTTGGGGTGGCAACTCTCTACAAAATTGAATCCATGAAGGATTTTTCTTCACATTTCCTTTCCAAACTTCAATATAGGGAATATGTTCGGGGCAGTTCTTAAGAATTTTTAACCACAGTTGCCTGATGATGCTCTCATTGAAGGTCCCCTGAGGTGGCCAATCTACTTGCATGATGGGCCATTCAATTTGGCATAAAGTCTCCATCCTCTCTCTCTTCATCTTGATTCCAAAATCATAATTTTTGATGGCCGCATGCCAATTCAAGAGGAAACATTCTAATGGAGTTGAGGGTTTACTGGTGTTCTGCCCCATGATTTTTAACGATTTTATTTAGGCTATTTTCCTATGTTTCTCCCACACAAAGCCACTGGACCCGCTCCTAAACTTTTCACACAATTTTCATACACCACTCGATACTGGCTACAACCTGGACGGTCGCCCGTGACAGGAAATGCGTAACCCACACTTGCTCGGCCAAAGGGAATTCTAAACCCCAGCCTTCCATGCACTCACTCATTCACTGGGTCAGTGGCCACACAAATCACCCACATTTCAAATCCACCTCCCCACCTTGTCTGGATCCCACTACCTATTAAAAACCTTTTTTCCGCTAGTTTAATTTGACAGCCGAGAGCTCCTTCCCGCTGCCCACACCAAACAATATTCACTTATTTCACATGGGATGTTAGAGCATAACTCTTCTCCTCCCCAAAAACCCAGAACCGTCGTTCTGTTACTCTTCAATACACAAGGGGCTCAACCCCGAAACTAGAAACAATTACTGTTCCCACTCTGGACCGGTCCCATATCTTACCAAATCTCCCAAGAAGCTTCTCTCCGTCTGGCCAGAGTTTTTCTCCCCGAGCGAAAGCCGTCTCCGCCACCACGTTGAACGAAAAATTCCCCTTTTCAAGTGGAAAGGTGTGCACTGGAGTTCTTCGCACACCGCTGGCTGTTCGGATTCGCCTGGCTTGGCCCCTTGCCCCCAAAAAGGAGGGATCCCAGATGAGCCCCCAGATGAAAGCTTCACCCAGGATTCCCTGTGCCGCTATTACGGGGGCCGAGGGTTGAAAGAACACGCCAAGGATCGAAAGAACGGAGAAAAACTTTAATTCATTGCAGCAAAGGCACCCAGCCGAGTTGCAGTCGGAAACTGGGGCGAAGAGCGTAAAAACTTACACAGTCTTTATAGTAAAACATTCGCCAACACCCCTTCTTTACAACGGAAAAAAACAGGATACATCTGGGCGCTATAGAACGCCCGCAAAGAACAAAAGAAACTTCAAAAGATACGGAGCGTGCACATTGTTATCGCCCCATTAGCACCCACTTATCACCCACTTGACAAAGAGAAACATACAGCGGACGCAATTAATCTTGTTCTTCAGCGCCCCCTGTCATTGCAATACTCGGAGCTTGCCGCTTGCTTTCCCTGGGAAGCGCTTTGACAGCTCCGTATCGATGTTTCGATGCACGGAAGCTCGGCTATTTCGGGTAGGGGTCCCATTGTTCGGACAGCCTTCCCAGGATGAGTGTTTATCAGTTGGGTTTATGTCCTGTTTATCTTACAGGATAAGCTTGGGAAAGGGGAAACAGTGTGGTGCTTTGTGCAACGGTTTTGTGGAGGGGAGAGGTGAATCAAGAGACAGTGAGAATTAATAAAGGAATAGAAAATACTGCCATTTTATCTACAATGACAGCTTATAAAAACATGAGGTATATTGATTAATAATCCCTATCATATAAATTTTAAAAATTAATGACTCAGAGTGAGTTATTGGGACTGTAAGTGCCAGTTAGGGAGAAAAGGGGTGGCATACTCTGGGGGGCTTGAATCTATTCTGCTCTGCCAATCCTTGTATTTCTGCCGTACGGCTAAAGGAATTTAGCAAAAAAAAAAATCCAAAATCCTGCAGCAAAATAGAGCTTAACAGCCTAGGTAAGGACATTTCCATTAGCTGGCCAGTGCTGCAATGGTTAAACTGCAGTCCTGCAGCTAAGACTCTGCTCACAACCAAGGTTCAGTTCAGTCCCAGGTAGCTGGCTGCAGGTTGACTCAGCGTTCCATCCTTCTGAGGTCTGTAAATGAAGTCCCCAGCTCATGGAGGGGGGGGGGAGGACAGTGTAGCCTGCATAATTAGTACGTTGTGAATTGCCTGGAGGGTGCATTGGGCACTGTGGGTCAGTACAGAAGCAGCACGCCATGCTCTTTTGCTTTTTGCTTTGTCATGGAAGGGAGACATAAAAGAAATATGTGGCCAGACTGATCTGGAGGGAAATTCCTGCCTCCAAATACGGTAATGAATCAGTGCCTGAGTGTAAAAGCCCAAGGAAAAAGAAAACAGGCAACTCTGTGTCAGCTGAGTTTAGCTTTCTGAAACTTCTCAATGCAAGCGAACCAAATGCCCCTGGAAGCATTTTGCCAAGGAAAGAAACAGAGCTGGAAACAGAAAGCTTTATGACCAATCAAGCTGTCAATGCATCTAGCCCCGTATCACCATCACAGGGTGAAGGAAAAGGAAAGCATGGAAGAGATGGGGATCGTTACTCTTGGACTTCAACTCCCAGATTTCTCCCAGCTAGATCAAACCTGGGCAACCCACTTTGTGAGGTGTGTAACTTGGATGTCTGAAACCCGAACGTTGCCGAACATGGAAGGATTGTAAAACACGTTGAGCCAGCAGAAGCTTCTCTGCTTCCTCTGGGTTTAGGGAAGGTCCCTGGGCTCTGGAGGCATCAGAGTGGTGTGCAATGCTCGGCAATGGAAGATGCTGCCCCAAAGGAGGGTGGTGGAGTCTCCTTCTTTGGAGGTTTTGAAGCAGAGGCTGGATGGGCATATGTTGGGAGTCCTGTGATGGGAGTTTCTGCATAGCAGGGGGTTGGACTGGATGTACCTTGAGGGCTCTTCCAACTCTATGATTCCATGATTCTATGATGCCTTTGTGGTCTCTGAATCCTCAGCATCACCCCCAGGGCCTTGCAGTAACTCAACAGTCCTCCTCTTTGCCAAGGGTTCTCTGAGGGGGGGGGCATCCCTTCCCGTCTTTGGCCTTAAATGGTCAAAACAGCCTTCAGGGCAAAGCGAGGAATTTGGCATCTTGACGTCAGCCTGTGCTTCAGGCGGGTGGGCGAGAAGCCCTGGAGGGGATGGTGGAGGAGGGTCCACCAGAGGAGGTGGGGTGGCCGGCTGGAAAGAGGAGGGCGCAGGAGACAGACTGTCTGAGACCAGACACTCAGGACAAGTTTCACATTTTCTGGGGGAGGAGCAGCAAGCTGGACCCCCCTTCTCTACCCTTCTGCCTGCCTTTCACCCAAGACGCACCTGGTGTTGCCCTCGTGATCCCACCAGGTAAGGGGGGGGATGGATGGAGCAAGATGGGGTGGGGCAATGCGGGTGGGAGGCAGAGAAGGGGCAGAAGAGTGAGGAGGGATGGCCAGCAGGCTCCTGGAGAGGATTTGAGTTGTGTAGAGGGGATGGATGCAGAGGGTGAAGGAAAAGGAAAGCATGGAAGAGCAGGAAGGGAGGGGAAAGTAAGGGCCTTTTTACACGACCCCTAAACTCCGCCACAAATGGCTCCCAGCTCCGGAGCTTAAAATTGTTTACCCACCAGCTCCGGAGTTTACTGAAAATTATGTGCGACCACGCCCACCTAAGCGCGTCCCAGCGCACTTTTCATGTACCTGCTCTCCGAGAGTGAAAAATCTTGATGCGGATGTGCCGGGCTCTTCTCGCTTCTTTTTGCTGTTGTTTTTTGCCTCCCGCCCCTTTAAGAGAAGGAATCACAACGACGGGGCGGCGTCCACAGGCACCGGGAGGTAAGCCTGCATTCTTTTGTCCCTTTTTTTCTCCCTCCCCTCACGCAGCCAACAGCCAGGAAGTGCGGAGGGGTGGGGACACACAAAGAGCAACAAACCCCTTAGATCTCTGGTCTGAATTTAAGTGACCAGTGGATCTTAGGGGTCGTGTAAAAACACCCTAAGAGAAAGGAGGAGGAGGAAATTAAGAAGAGAAAGAGGGGAAAGGCCAGGACCAAGGCAGGCACCGGGAGAGGATTCATCATCATCATAGAATCATGAAGTTGGAAGGGGTCCTCTAAGGCCATCTAGTCCAACCCCGTGCTCTAGGCAGGAATACCAATCCACAGACCTCTCCTAGGTGACTGTCCACATTTCTCTTGACAGCCTCTAGCAAAAGAGAGCTCACGAACTCTCGGTCATGGGTTCCCTTCAGATTCTCATCATCATCATCATCTCTTGGGTGGTCGTGGGTCCTTCTGGGGAGAAAGGCGGGATAGAAGTATTTTAAATGTCAATATGTAAATGGAGCTGCAGGGCTGGAAGGGGCCCTTTGGAATCCATCATCAAGTCCAGGAGCCCCACGGGGGAATCGAACTCCCGACCTCCAGCTCCGCAGCCGGACGCTTAAACCCTTTGAGTTGCAAATGGAAAAAGTAAGACTTTGGAATGGCCACTCCTTTAGGGAGTCAGTCCATCTTATACTTGTGTGTTGCGTCGTTACAGTCGTGAGTGACAGACTCTTCATGACCCCACGTCCATGGAGTTTTTCTTGGCAGGAATACTGGAGTGGCTTGCCAGTTCCTACTCCAGGTGCCTCCAGCACCTGGTATTCCCTGGTGGTCTCCCATCCAAATCCTAACCAGGGCCGATCCTGCTTAGTTTCCAAAATCAGGCAAGGTCGGATGTGCTCAGGGCATCTAGGCAGCTCTATCTTATACTTGGCCCTCCTCTTTTCCTGCTATCTTTCCCAGCAGGACGGCCTTGTTGAATTTCAAATGTATTTAAAATCAGGCTGCAGCAAGGCTAATCATGCTGAGTTCTGCTGGAACCCACAGACCCAATAAAGAATCCAGCAGGAGAGAGATCCAGGAAAATACTGTGTTTATTGAGCCCAATAAAGAAACAGTAGGCAGACACAAGCTGAAGACAGAGCTAAAATGTCCGGCCCCGAAGACAAAGAAAAACACATTTTTATTAGTTACCCCTCCCCTCCCCCCGAGTGGCGCCTCCCAGGGGTGGCAGAGGCTGGTCTTCCAAGATGTCCAATCAGAGTAGTCCAGGAGCTTGTCCAGAGGCGGTCCTGGGTGGCCAGGGGATGTCCCTGGTAAGCTGGAACCAGATACCTGCCCAAGTGTTACTAAGCCAAATCTGTTCTTTAATTGGGCCATCAGGGTGTGACAATGAGAAAAGGGGAACAGGGCATTGTCCTTGGGTCCAGGTAAACTTGAGAAGATTGGAAAGTCAATGGGGGCTGGAGGAAGTCAATATGGGTATCAATGGTGAGGTTGGAAAGCTGATGAGATAAGCCTGGGGCTGGTAGACAGTCCTTGATGAGTGTTGAAGGAAAACAATAGAGAGCCCCAGGCTGTGACTTAATCTGGAAAACAGCTGCAGAAGGTGAAGTGTTGGAATTTTGATGAGGAATGGAGCCTTGCTTCTGGAAGATGCGACCTGCCTCGTGGAATTGCCATGGTGTCTTTCTTCTCGTGCCATAACCCCCTTGTCCCAGTTTGCAGGTATAGGAGCTAGAGAGCCATTAGGTAGAGTATTCCCGTTTCCGTTTCCGTTACACGTTCAAAACGCACACCCACCAGACTTCGAGCTCGAACCGACGAACGAACAATTTTGGTCTGATTTGTCGGTGGGAGGGAAGAGAAAGAGAAAAAGTTTTTAAAGTTAAAAAGGTTCCCGGCCGAAAAGCAGGCGGAAAAATGCCTGCCGTGCCTCAGGGCACCTACCAGAGGGGTTGTTTCTGGAGGTCCCCGGCCTCCCCCATCCCCGTCCTGGGCTGCTCTGGTGGGAGAGCTCGCAGGCAGCCAGCAAAAACCCAGTCTCGCCGGGGAGAAAGGAAAGAAAAAACTGGAGAAAAAGAGGCCCTGCTTGACTAAGGGCGCTTGGGCACCTCAGGGGTTTGGGCCCCGCACCCGGACTAGGCAGATGCCAGGAGAAACAAATTTTTTTGAAATCTGAAAAACACACAAGGGTTTATAAACTGCCAGATTTTTCCAGTAGCAGTGGTTTTTTCTTGCAACAGAATGTCTCTCCTCTCCTCCTCTGTCCTCCATTGATTTTATTTTATTTTATTTTTTTACACCTGCGCAGTGCGCAATGATGGGCTGGCCGAGTGGCAAGCCATGTTTGGGGCGACCATGCAAATTTTTGAGCCATCCCATTGGCCACTTGGCCATGGAGACTTCTGGGATGTGCCAAAAGCATGAAGGACTCCTTACCCAAATAAGACTGTCTTCTTAGTGGGTCAGAGAGGCACCCAGAGGTGCAACCCACTAGCCCACCGTCCCCGTCACTAGCCTAACCCTAGCCCTTCTCCTTAACTGTGATCTACTTGCATTGCTAAGTTTCCAGGGAGACATGGTGGTGCGGAATAATCAAAGCCTCTGGGGTTCCAGGACTGTCTGCAACTGGTTATATCCATATGGCTTTGAATGCCATTTTGCAGCAGCAGGTGAGGGGGGAGACCCCCATTTTCTGCTTCCCCTCCTAGTGGGTGAGGATAGGATGCACCCACGGGTGCCTCCAGGGCCCACTTTCCCTTTAGGGGAGGAGGCACCCACCCCACAGAGGTGCCTCCAGGAGCCCGCTCCCCCCCAAACCAGTACTAACGACAACGAAAAAACGAAAAAACGAACCGACTAATTTTTGTGAATTTTCGCAAAAACCGGAAACGAGCCAAAACGGGACCGGCTCGACTAACGACAACTCGAAAAAATTTTTTTTCAAGTCGTGCCCATCTCTAATAGGAGCCATTAGGTAGAGTAGGAACATGTTCAAAGCACACCCAGGGAAGAAGGGTGGGAGCGAAGAGAAAGAGAAGAGAGGGAGAGAGAGAGAGAGAGAGAGAGAGAGAGAGAGAGAAAGGGGAGAGGAAAGATGGAGAGAGCCACCTTGGGTCAAGGGTTTGGGCCCACTTAGGCAGAGGCAGGAGAAACAAATTTCTGAGGGTAAGGAGGTCCCTGGTTCTTAGGGATGATTGTTTAGGATCATTCCCTTGCAAGCCAAGAGCATGAAGGAAATAATTCATCAGTCCAGGAGGAATCTCCTGAGCTGTGTCTCTGGCTAAGTTTGCAGGGTCATGGAATAATGGAAGAAGGGGTCAGGAAGGGGTTACTCAATTTACTAGTAAGGGGCTTTTCCTATTCCTCAGTGGGAACCCCTGGAACCAGGGGAAACAGATTTCCAGGGGTTTCCGCAAGCAGGGGAAGCCCTGTCCGGCTGGCTCTGAAGCGCGGGCCAGTCTACTGCTATAGAAAGATACAGCAAAGCAGGGGAAAGTGGAAAGGGGGACGTGCTATCGCCATAGGAATGAATGGCCGGGGGAAGGCAAGATTTCTCTGGAACTGAGGCTCGGGTAGGAGGCAGCGAAATGAGTCGCTGCCCTGTGGCTACATTATCCGAGTCTCTGGAACTAAGAGTCGGGCAGGAGGAGTGGATTTGTACCGCTGACACTGCTGGAGGTTTAGCCGCCTCTCTGGAACCCTGAACGGCTGGAGTTTTTGAATTTCCCGGGGAGGGGGGGAGACTGGTTCTTTTTGGTTGGGGTGGTCTACCTAGTCAATTCAATGTAATCAGGTCCCCCGCCATGCACCCCCTTCTGGACATAATTAACAAGACATTGATTGATGGCGGGGGCGCTGATTGGTTAAGAAGACGCGCAGACGGGTTTATCTTTCTCACCCCTGATGGTTTATGGAGCCTCCCCGGAAATGAACTGCCGCGGCTATCTGGATACAATGTAAACTAACAAATTAGGTGCGAATTGAAGCTTTCTGCTTGCGGAGCTGCTGCTCGCAAGGCTTCTCAGCCGGCAAAAGCGGCAGTTTTTGTATTCTTCCCGATATCTCGGGAACAGAGTAGAATTTTGGGATCGGGTAAAGAGTGTTGTGTTTGTGACGGTGTGGGGCGTATTTGGGCGGTTCCGATGGGTCTCGGAACAGCTCCAATTGTTATTTATTAAAATTTATTTTTCCATTATAACTCTTCAGCCTCCTCAGCATCTGCCCGTCGTAGGTAGGACAGCCTCAGGTTATGCTTGCTTTCAAAGATAGTGCAGTCTTGATCTAGCACCCACCTGTTCCTCCTCCTGGCTGTCCAGGGTATCTGTAAAGCTCTCCGCCAGCACCACGCTTACGGCAAATCCGTTTTTCCTCAACCAGTTTTTTTTTAAAGTATAGTGATACGTTGTAGAAAGGAATTAATTTGTTCCAAATGAAATCCTGTTAAGCACATTTTCCTTTATACAAATTTCCCATAGGAATGCATTGAAAAAGGAGTGATCCCATTTTTATCTTGTACGGATTCGCCCCACAGGCGATTCTGTTAAGCAAATTTCCCCTATCTCTGGAATTTTTTATGTTATACAGACTTTTATGTTATACAAGCTGTTTGTTATACGAGGGTCCACTGTATCCTGCATTCTTTCCTGCACAAGGTGATTGGGAGGCCAGCAGTGTTAGTTACGAGGGCCAGAGATTTTGCTTCTTTTCATAGCCTCAGAGTGGATGCCAGGCGGGGAGGAGGGCCAAATCGGGCACAAGGGTGGCTTCATAACGGTGGCGGTGGTGGGGATGGAGCTGCGCCTGTTGGTTTTCTGCCCTTTGCACAGGGATAGAGGGCGGGGGCTCCACCTGAACATAAGAGATGCAGAATGGAGAAGTGTTTCCCCTGTGGAAAAAAAAAGAAGTGAGCCCTTCCTAATGATCCTAGCACTGAGTTTGCTTTTTTCACGGCTGCAGCACACTGGGCTGACACCTTCCTTGAGTTGTCCACCAGGACACCAAGGTCCCTTTCATGGTTTGTTGCAGAGAGTTCAGACCCCATCAGTTTATAAACGTAATTGGGGATTTTTGCCCCACCGTGCATCACTCTGCACTTACTAATGTTGAAGTTCATTTGCCACGGGCTTGCCCACTCCCCTGGTGTCAAGAGATCCCTCTGCAACTCCTCACAATCTCTCTCAGGTTTTACTACCCTGTATAATTCGGTATCCTTGGCAAATTTGGCTATGTTGCTCATACTTCTAGATCATTTACTCCAGATGGGGCCTCACCCTAGATTTATAAAGAGGCCAAATGACACTTAGGGCCCCCCACCTACCCCCTGTTTTGTGAGCAATCCAACGTCTGCCACTGCTTTTGGACTGTGATCCAGCCCCCATCTTCTGGGTTTGGTGGACCCTTCCCGCTGTTTGAAAACTTTGAGGACCCCTGTTCTGATCATTTACTCAGATGGGGCCTCACCCTAGATTTAAAAAGAGGCCAAATGACACTTAGGAATGCTGCTCACCTCCGTTCTGCCCTCCCGGCACTGCATTCAGACCTCTTAAAGGGGTGGGGTGGGGGCAAAAAAAGAACAAACAGAAGCAAGGAGAGCCGGGCAGTCACTACTGTTATATCCGCATCAGGGATTTTCACCCTCCGAGAGCAGGTACTTGAAAAGTGCGCTGGGACGCGCTTTTGTGGGCGTGGTCGCACTTAATTATCTGTAAACTCCGGAGCTGGTGGGGAAACAATTTTAAGCTCCGGAGCTGGGAGGCATTTGCGGCGGAGTGTACAAAGGGCCTTCGTGCTGACTTATTTTCTATACCAGTGTGGGTCCCCACAGGTTCCTGGACTGCAGCTCCCAGAAACCCCTTCCAGCACAGCGAGTGGTGGAGGCTTCTGGGAGTTGAAGTCCAGGAACATCTGGGGACCCACCAGTTGAGAACCACTGTTCTTCTATACCCTTCCTAATGATCCCTCGCGTGGAGTTGGCTCTCTTATCTAACGCCCCCCCTCCCCTCTCTCTCCATCCAGGAAAAGAAGCCCAGTGGCCATGACTCCGCTTCCAGATCCCCTATGAGAGTCTCCCAGCAGGCGGAAATCCAACCGGGGCAGCTCGGGTGGTTTGTCCGGTGAGGAGCGGGAGGGAGCGGGGGGGAAATGCAAGGAGGCGGCATTGCTCAGGCTTTCCTGCTTGCTGGCTTGCTGGCTTGCCTGCTTGCAGGACGGGCGTCCCGGGCGGGGGCGGAGGCGGGGGCGGGCGTTCCGCGCCGGGCCCCCCCCCCGCGCTGCCCTCCCGCTCCTCCGCCGCCTCCGCTCCGGCCGCCGCTCCCCGGCGCAGGTAGACGTGTGTGTGTGTGTGTGTGTGTGTGTGTGTGTGTGTGTGTGTGTGTGTGTGTGTGTGTGTGTGTGTGTGTGTGTGTGTGTGTGTGTGTGTGTGTGTGTGTATATATATGGGGGGGGAGAGCCCCTCCGCCCCCTTCCCCTTCCCCGCACAGGCAGGGGGAGGACCGGGACCGGGGAGGGGGAGGGAGGCAGAGGGGCTGGGACACCCCCCCCGCCCCGGGTCTCCCTTGCGTAGAAATCGAGGGGTGGTTGGTTGGTTGGGGAGGGCAGGGGTGCCCCTGGGTTGGTGCATGCATGCATGCATGCGTGCGTGCGTGCGTGCGTGCGTGCGTGCGTGTGCGTGCGTGTGTGTGTGTGTGTGTGTGTGTGTGTGTGTGTGTGTAGTGATGGGTGTGGGGGGGGTAGGATCGCGAGGGCAGCACAAGTGGTTGGGGGTGGTGGTGGTGGGGGGGTGGTGGGAGGAAGGAAGCCAGCGCCGACACGGATCTAGTTGGCGCGCATTCAGACGTGCGCCGCGCTGCAGGCGCCTCCTGGGGGCAGCGCTGGGCGGGCAGGGCCGAAGGAGGCGGACCTCCTCCCCCCCCCTTCCAGGCTGGTGGCCGCAGAAGGCGGGGGGGGGGGGAGATATTTTTTTTTCTCTGCGGGCTCTGCCAGCAAATCCCCCCCCTCCAATTTTTTTTTTTTTAAATGGGACGGGATGGAAAGGGAAGAAAGGAGGAACTTTGGGAAGTTCTCTGGGAGGCGGCGTTTCCCGGGCTTTGGGGCTCCAGATGTTTTTGGACTACAACTCCCAGAAGCCTCCGCCGCCCGGCTGGCCTGGCCAGGGCTCCTGGGAGCTGTAGTTCAAGAGCCCGGCCCAGGAATGGGAAGTTTTGCTGGAAAACAAGGCCTCCCAGATATGGTTCGAAAGGGGTGGTTTCTGGCTGAAGGCCCCCAGGTGTTCGTGGACTACAACTCCCAGAGTCCTTTGCCACTGGCTGGCCTGGCAAGGGTTCCTGGGAGTTGTAGTCCAAGAGGCCCAGGAATGAGAGGTTTTGCTGGAAAACAAGGGCCCCCAGCTATTGCCTGAAAGGGGTGGTTTCTGGCTTAAGGTCCCCAGGTGTTCCTGGACTACCACTCCCAAAGGCCTTTGCCAGGGTTCCTGGGAGCTGTAGTCCCAACAGCCCCGGGAGAGGCCCAGGAATGGGACGTTTTGCTGGAAAAGAAGAGCGCCAGCTATTGCTTGAAAGGTTTGGTTTCTGGCTTAAGTTCCCAGGTGTTTGTGGACTACAACTCCCAGAGGCCTTTGCCACTGGCTGCCCTGCCCAGGGTTCCTGGGAGTTGTAGTCCAAGAGCCCTGGGGAGAGGCCCAAGAATGGGAAGTTTTGCTGGAAAACAAGGGTTCCCAGCTATGGCTTGAAAGGGGTGGTTTCTGGCTTAAGGTCCCCGGGTGTTTGTGGACTACAACTCCCAGAGGCCTTTGCCACTGGCTGCCCTGGCCAGGGTTCCTGGGAGTTGTAGTCCAAGAGCACATGGCGGCAGCTAAGGTTGGGAATGGGCTTCTTCTTCTCATGGTCACACCCGGCAGTGCTTTTCCCGGAGCGTGCAGCACCCATGCCTATCTGCAACATGGCTTCCGGGCTGCGTAGCCAGAGCAATTGAGGGTTCGATTCCCCGCTGGGCCTCAAGGAGAGGGCCTGGGCTCCATGAAGATCCAGGCGTCCCTCCCAGCTGTGCCTTTCTCTGATTATTGCTCTTTTGGGGCAACGGTCTTTTGGAGTTCATGGGGGGGGGAGGTATGCAGGGAGGTGGCCACAGCCACCCTGTTTTCCCTTGTGCTGACCTGCGTGCATTGGTGACCCAAAGGAAACCCAAGTTTTGGGGACTTGCAGGAATTTGGATCCCCCTCCCATGGCTCCAACATTTCCAAATATTTTGCGTCTCCCCCTCTCCCCTCTTGTCCCTTCCCCCGGAGCCTGGAAATCACTGACCGGCCAGCCCGTGGGGCCGCTGGGTTCCTCCCTACGGTCAACCTCTCCAGAGGTACTAGAAAACAAACCCACGCTTTCCTGGGAGAAAAGACAGCGGTTCCTAGTAGGCGGGAAGAGATGAGTCACAGGTCTCCTTCCCGTGGACTCATGTCTGTGGATCCTTCTGCGTGTGCTGCCCCTTATTCCCATCCCGGCCCCCTGGTTCAGTAGGGTTTCCACATGGCAAAACCTGCCGAACCTGTTTCGTGGGCCACAAAAGTTGACTTGGAACGCTGTGCATATATTGTGGTTTTGTGTTGGTAAAAGTGGCTTGCGACAAACGGCTTTTGTGAGTCTTTACCGTTCAACGGGACCGCCTGTCGTGTACCTTTCGGGCTGGCGCTACTAGAGCGGCGCGGTTCCTCGCGGCTGATGATGCTCTGCTGTGGTGTCGCTCCAAACACCTGGCCGTCTAAATGTTATTTGGAACCTCGGTTCTCACCATTTTTTTGCTAGGTTCGGCCAGATCTGGAGAGTGGCGTCATGACCCCCCTCCCCCCCCTCAGGCCCTTCTGTTGGTCAGCCAGACCTGACCCCATTGTCCAGCGGTTTGTATATTTCCGAGGATGAGAGGAAGGGGTGGGTGCAGCCACGGATGGAAGGGAATGCCGTTCTGGGGGCATCATTCTTGATACAAGCGATTAAAATGGGAAAATGACAGTGTGTGTACTGGCAGGGCATGTTGCCTTTCTGTGTTATTCTACCTCACATTCCAATATTAGCTAAGCAGGGAGAAATCATTGTTTGTGCCTGTGTGTGGAGAGGTTTCTTTTGGGGTCCCACGTGTGCCAAATCCAGGGGCCAGGCTGGTTGTTTATTATATTTTTAGTATCGGAGTGCTACTCAGGCCCCCCCCATACATACATACACAGTGGTACCTTGTATAAAGGAATTAATTTGTTCCAAATATTTATTTATTTATTTATTTATTTATTTATTTATTTATTTATTTATTTATTTATGTGCTTATTAACTGCCCAATTTCCCGTGGGAACTCTGGGCGGTGTACAACACGTTGCACAAACAACAACTGTCCAAATCTACAATACCCAATCCAAATACAAATAATAACCCAAGCAAAATACAAATAACAACATAGAGTAATAATAATAAAAAAATAAAAATGATAATAATACCATAAAAGTACAAAAATAGTCAGAATAAAATCTACATTACACATGAAACAGCCTAACATAGACAAAATAAATAAAATGACAAAGGACTGTGGGAGTTGTGGTCCAGAACATCTGGAGGGCCAAAGTTTTGACATGCCTGCCCTAATTGCAACCATTTTTATGTTGTATGGATTCGCTCCATAGATGTTTCTGTTAAGCAAATTTCCTCTATCTCTGGAATTTTTTATGTTGTACAGATTTTATGTTATACAAACCTTTTGTTATACGAGGGTCCACTGTACACACACACACACACACACACACACACACACACACACACACACACACACACACACACACACACACACACACACACACACACACAATTTCCCATCTATAAGACGCCCTCCCACGTATAAGACACACTCCGCTATTCTAACCCCAAACTCCAGTTTTGCAACTGCAGTTGTCCTCTTGGCTTACTCCCCATGTATAAGATGACCCTCAAATTTTAGACAAAAATATAGTCTTATACAGAGATAATCACTACACCTAATCATAATAAATAGCATGCTAAAACCAGACAAAAAGGTTCCCCCCGCACATGTGTGCTGGTCGTGTCTGACTCTAGGGGCGGTGCTCATCTCCCCATTCAAGCCGAAGAGCCAGTGTTGTGAAAGTCCGTGGCCATGTGGCTGGCATGGCTGCAAGGAAACCTTCTCGCTTTTTACAGCAGTACCTATTTATCTACTTGCATTCACATGCTTTCAAACTGCGTGGTTGGCAGGAGCTGGGGTGAACAGCGGGAGCTTGCTCCGCTGCCTGGCACCCGGGATTCGAACCGCTGAGCTGCCAACTTTGTAGCCGACAGTTTTCAGTGCTCTAGCCCGCTGAGCCACTTGAAAAACCCTGAAAGCTAAAAGCACCAGCATGAAAAAAAAATCATAAATTGTAGATGTGTTGAACATTTGCTTTAAAACCCCCCACCCCGAAAAAGAGAGTTTTGCGGTCGTTTCTTTTCCACCCACTTTGCATGGGTGGAAGGGAGTGGTGTCCCGTTTTCCAGGTTCGTATTCCTAAATCCCTTTTCCCTGGGCGGGTGGTGGTGATGATGGTGGTGGGGAGGGCCACCCCTTCTCCTTAGTGGTATAGCAGGCACTTCTTTTGCCCCTCACCAACACACCAGCCTTTTTCGGCAGCGCGTGGGTGGCGTTGAGAGGTCTTGGCCTAAAGGCACTAATTGCTCCAGAGTTGCATGTGTAATCTGGCAGAGATGAGACCTCTTTCTTTTTATTTTTTCTTCTTCCCAGGGACATTCCATCCCCCACACCAAGACTAGCTGGCATGTTTTTTGAGAATGTGTGTGTGTGTGTGTGTGTGTGTGTGTGTGTGTGTGTGTGTGTGTGAACCACTCGTGGCGCAGTGGTTAAACAGCTGTCCTGCAGGTAAAACTGTGCTCACAACCTGGGGTTCAATCCCAGGTAGCAGGCTCAAGGTTCACTCATCCTTCCATCCTTCCAAGGCCGGTAAAATGAGTACCCAGCTTGCTGGGATGGGGGTGTAGAGAGCAATGTGTAGCCTGCATTACTGTAATTAAAAACTGTAAACCGCCCAGAGACTACTTGAAGTGGTATGGGGCGGTACATAAGCAGAACACTTATTTATATCTATTTTTATAGAAATAAAAGCCCGTCTGTAGTGGACCCCACCACCAAGTGGGACAACCACTAAGAAAAAGAAGAAGAAGAAAAGAAGAAGATATAAAACCCATTAAAGGCCCTTTCCCTATGTTTCAAAATTGGCTTTTTTCTGGTTGGTGGGTGTATATCTCTGGCTGCGTGGACTAAGTGAGGCACATTTTGGTGGTAGCTCGTCCTCTTAAAAGCAATTTATTGTTTTTGAGATTTGAGAAAGTGTGGATTGTCATGACTGCACTTTTGCTGGCTTGTTCGTAATATAATCTGGTGAGGGAGGGGAAACTTTATAATGCCTTGTACTGCTTTTCAGCAAATCATGGGCCTGGCGGAAATGATATTTCTTTCTTTATTTTAAATGTTTCTCCAAGGCAGTTTACAAATTAAAAAACAATGGCTTTTAAAAGCTCAAAACAGTAAATATGCAAATGCTAAAAATAATAATTCAACAAGTACAGTATTGTATTAAAATGCTAAATAAAATCAATATCAAAATATGTTTAAAACAACAAGACACTCATTCATTTTAAAAAAGTGATTGGAGTGTTCTCTTGTATCTGGAACCCGCCTTGGTCTCTCACTAGAAGTTTTATGTCATTTCCATGGCAATTTTTTTCTTATTTTTTTGTATGATTTGTTGGCCACCAAGTAGTTCAAAGTGAAGCAAAATGTGCTCCTTATGTACCACTTTCTACCACCTAAAGCACTCACTCACAATTTAATTAGGCAGGCTACACATTGTATGTTGTACATGTTTTATTCAATAAATGTGAAGTTGTTCCTCTTCAATTTCTTTTAATGTGATGGACCACAAATTGAACATGAGTCAGCAGTGTGTTGCGGTGGCCAGGAAAGCCAATGCGATTCTTGGTTGCATCAACAGAAGCATCGTGTCTAGATCAAGGGAAGTGATAGTACCACTCTATTCCGCTCTGGTCAGACCCCACCTGGAGTACTGTGTACAGTTCTGTGCGCCTCAATTTAAAAAGGATGTTGACAACCTCGAGCGGGTGCAGAGGAGGGCGACCAGGATGGTTGAAGGTCTGGAGGAAATGTCTTATGAGGAACGGCTTAGAGAACTGGGAATGTTTAGCCTTTCAAAAAGAAGGCTGAGAGGGGAATATAATAGCTATGTTTAAATATTTGAAAGGATGCCATGTTGTCATTGGAAGGACAGATTTTGAAGCTGAGGCTCCAGTACTTTGGCCACCTCATGAGGAGAGAGGAGTCCTTGGAAAAGTCCCTGATGTTGGGAAAGATTGAAGGCAAAAGGAAAAGAGGACGGCAGAGAATGAGATGGTTGGACAGTGTCATTGATGCAACCAACATGGATTTGACCAAACTCCGGCAGGCAGTGGAAGATAGGAAGGCCTGGCGAGCTCTGGTCCATGGGGTCACGAAGAGTCGGACACGACTGAACGACTGAAAAACAACAACATGTTGAAGAGGGAAGAGGTTTGTTTTCCATGGCTTCAGAGACTAGGACTCGGGGCAATGGTCTCAAACTACAGGAAAAGAGATTCCATTTGAACATTAGCAAGAACTTCATGACAGTTAGAGCTGTCCAGCAGTGGAATAATATGCTGCCCCAAAGGAGGGTGGTGGAGCCTCCTTCTTTGGAGGTGTTTAAGCAGAGGCTGGATACCCATCTGTCAGAAATACTGTGATGGGGGTTCCTGCATGGTAGAGGGTTGGACTAGATGGCCCTTGAGGTCTCTTCCAACTCTAGGATTCTTCTTCTTCTTCTTCTTCTACTACTACTACTACTACTACTACTACTACTACTACTACTACTACTACTACTACTACTACTACTACTACTACTACTACTACTACCGCCACTTTATATTGCAGTTTATGCCAGAGTGCATTGGAATAAACTGTAGTAATGTAAGTTTTCCAAACAGAAACGAAGCCAGGAAAAAGAAGGGAGGAATTGTACTGAAATCCGCAGACACTCAACAAGAAGTCCTAGAGATAACAAAATGTTTTTGGCAGTCTGTGTGTTTATTCCCGGGAAACTAGGTCAGGTGCTGCAATGCATGGTTGTTTCTGCTCCGGAGGCTGGGAGAACGAGAGTGCGCTTAGGTTACTAATCCTGATAACCAAGAATGCTGCCTGATTGTTAAGATTAAAGAGCATTTAAGAGGAGCATCAAAGACACTTGAGGTGCAAGACTGCCATAATCCCAAAAAGATTAAACTCAGCCGTAAACCGCTTGTTCCGTATGCAAAAACTCCCCGTTGCTTGCCTGTGGTGTTAACGATTTGTAGACGTGTTGTTGTACGCGTGACTGGCAGAGAGAGACCTCCAAATTGTGGCTTGTTTGTAGAGGAAAGTTTTGTTTCTTTTGCAAAAACAAAACAAAACAGGGAGTCATCTATGGAAACCGAACCCCCGGGGTGGGTGGTGGTGTTATTTAGGACCGATAAGGGATGGGCTTCTTCACTTGATGCCCAGTCAAAACATGGCACTTGCTGCTGGGAGAACCAGTCATGGTGGCTGACGTGGACAACTTGGAAACGTGGCTCTAAATCACAATAGGGGATCTGGGCAGCTCAGTGGGCTGGAGCACTTGGTAGTGTAGCCAGAGGTCAGGAGTTGAATTCCCACTTGGGCCCCTGGCAAGTTGCATCCTCTAACTGTTAGAGTAATACGACCATGGAACCAATGACCTTGAAAGGTGGCGTGTGTGCTCCAACACTGGAAGCTTTCAAGAGAAATTTGGACAACCACCTGGCAGATATGCTTTGATTTGTAAAACTGTGCTCATGACCTGGGGTTCAATCCCAGGTATCAGGCTCATGGTTGACTCATCCTTCCATCCTTCCGAGGTCAGTAAAATGAGGACCCAGCTTGCTTGGGGGGGTGTGGCAGGCTGCATAATTAAACTAAACCACCCAGAGAGTGCTTGAAGTGCTATGGGGTGGTATATAAGCAGAACACTTTGCTTTATTCCTGCATGGAGTGGGGTGTGGGGGTTAGACTTGATGGCCTTAGAGACCCCTTCTATGACAAGACAGGAAACAAAATACAGTGGCATCTTGTGTTTGTGTTGTGTCATTACAGTCGTGACCGACTCTTTGTGACCCCACATCCATGGAGTTTGTACAAAGGAATTAATTTGTTCCAAATGAAGTTATGTTAAGTAAATTTTCCTTTATACAAATTTCTCATAAGAAGGCATTGAATAGAGTAATCCCTACTCACGACCATACGGATTTGCCCCATAGATCATGGGTGTCCAAACTTTTTGCAAGGAGGGCCAGATTTGGCGGGGTGAAAATGTGTGGGGGCCAACCATTCAGCCGCATTTGGCCCCCGGGCTGGACTTTGCACAAGTCTTTATAACATGCAAGGAGGAAGGGAGGATGCTGCAGCAACAGAGCCCAGGGCGGGTAGGCTGGGCAGGTGGCTGGGTGGTGGTGGACAGAGGCAGGGAGGGCAGGCAAAGCATAAAACTGCAAGCTGATGCCTCCATCCAGTATGGGGAAGGGCCAGCTGGCGGGGATGCATGACAGGCTGAGCTGGTGGGGAGAAGAGGCCGCGAACCACTCAAATTTTGCAAACGGGCCACATTTGGCCCCCGGGCCTGACTTTGGACATGCCTGCCACAGACGATACTGTTAAGCAAATTTCTGTTAAGCAAATTTTCCCTATCTCTGGAATTTTTGATGTTGTACAGATTTCAAACTGGGGGAATGGGCTATGAAATTGCAAATGCGTTTTAATGTAGCCAAATGTAAAGTAATGCATATCGGGGCAAAAAAATCAAAATTTTATCTATCAACTCATGGGCTCTGAGTTATCCGTGACAGATCAGGAAAGAGATCTTGGTGTGTTGGTGGACAGCTCCATGAAGGTGTCTCCCCAATGTGTGTCAGCGTGTGAAGAAGGCCAATTCCATGCTAGGGATTATCAAAAAGGGGATTGAAAATAAAACAGCCAGCATTATAATGCCGTTATACAAAACAATAGTAAGGCTGCACCTGGAGTATTGTGTACAATTCTGGTCACCCCATCTCAAGAAAGACATAGTGGAACTGGAAAAGGAGCAGAAGAGAGCGACTAAAATGATTACTGGGCTGGGGCACCTCCCTTATGAAGAAAGGCTAAAACATTTGGGCCTCTTTAGTCTGGAAAAAAGGTGCCTGAGGGGGGATATGATTGAGATGTACAAAATAATGCAGGGCATGAGTCAAGTGGATAGAGGGAAGCTCTTCTCCCTCTCCCAAAATACCAGAACTAGGGGACATACACTCAAATTGAGGGCTGGGAGAGTAAGAACAGACAAAGAAAATATTTTTCACCCAGCGTGTTTTAGTCTATGGAACTCCCTTCCACAGGATGTGGTGATGGCATCTGGACTGGATGCCTTCAAAAGGGGATTGGACAGATTCCTGGAGGAAAAGTCCATCACAGGTTACAAACCATGATGGAGATGTGTCATCTCCAGGCTTAAAAGCAGGGTACTTCAAGGGTCAAATGTAGGGGAGTAGTATCAGGAGACAGATATCTCTTCTCTTCTTATTTTGTTATACAAACCGTTTGTTATACGAGGGTCCACTATATATATATATATAGTTTATTGCACAGCTGTTCTTTAGGAAGTTGTGTTGTGGAGACAGACCTAAACACCATCTGATGCTTCTGGATCAAAGCTGCTCCCGCCTGGGTTGTGATGCACGTTGCCAAAGCGGCTGATGGATCGCCAGGCCTCAAACGCGGAAAGACTCGGTTTCCTTCCAACCGGCAAGGAAGCAGGTGGAAGGGTAGCTCAGCCCGGAGGGTGTTGTTGGCAAGATTGTGTAGAGCCCGAGGTGGGAGAGAAATGGGCGGAAGGTCGATGCCCCTTGTGGGCCTTTCTGGTGTACCAGGAAGAGAAATCACATGGCTGCGTCTTTTTGGGAAAAAGCAAGGTGGTGCTTTCAGGGTCGGAAGTGCCGCAGCCGGATTTGAGAGAAGAAAACCAGGAATAAATACTCAGTTACTATGAATCAGGGGAGGGGACTCACATCACGGGACTCATTATCAGGTTGGAGTTGAGTCACACGGTGATTCAACTCTGGCTCTCCTACCCCAGTGCCTAGAATTACTTGGAACCCACACATCCCTCCCCCTTTTTTTCTCTATCTGGGGGGAAAACTTTGTTTTTAATAGGGTCTCAGACTTGGGGCTTGGGGTTCAGCATCAGAGTCTTGGCTTTGGATCCAAGGACTTGCCAATACAGATGGCCACAAAAAAAACGACACACAGTTTTGTTGTTTCGTAATGTTACAAAATGAAACGGGAAACAACAGACCGCGTGTCGTCACGAAACAAAATGATGTTTTCAGTTTGGAGGAAATCAAACTGGGGAGCTAACGGCGGATGTCGCTTCAGGCAAGGGGCTACAGCGAGATCTTGCGGCTGTTTCCCGGCTCTCTCGGCACCGCCAGTCAGCTGATTTTAACTGGACAAGATATGCTGGAGCGCTGGTTGCTCAATTTTCTGTTGCAGCCCCCAGTTCCCAACTGGGTTTTTGGGACTGGGGGGCTGTGTGGAGAGGGGTCATGGCCCCTCCCCACACCCGACCAGTCTCAAAAACCCAGCTGGGAGCCAGGGGTTGCCAGAGAGAATGGTTTCCATATTTGACGCTCCAAGGGAGACTTGACATGCCTGGAAAAAGGCTATCCTACTATAATTCATTCCCAAATACCAAGTCTGGTTTTTCTGTTTGTTTGTTTTTCTTGTGAAGTAACTGGCTTTGAAGATACATTTATGTTCAACAGCCTGTCCGAGGTGCATAAAACCAAGGGCCCAGAATCCTGCTGGGATTTTACTTTTTAAAATGTAAAATTTTGTTTGTTGTTACATGTTGTAAACAAATTACAGCTTGTTAGATGGGCGGTTCCAATCTAAATAAATAAATAAATAAATAAATAAAAATAAAACCAAGGGACTTGATAAGTTCTAAAACTGTCACTTTCCCTAAGTACTATCTTTGCAATTCACAAGTACTTTGTGACTTAAGCAGTTTCACTTTTCTGGTGTAAAAACCCCAGTAGGATTCTGGCCAAGGACTTTCAGAGTGTTGAATCATCATCATCATCATCATCATCATCATCATCATCATCATCATCATCATCATCATCATCATCATCATCATCATCATCATGGGAAAAGGATTTGATACACTTGTTATGTTAAACGTTGGCCAAGATTTGGTCCTGCGTTCCGTTGCGTTTTTGCATTGAACAGCAGAGAGCCAAGACTTAACATGAATCTCTCATTGCGTTTTGGGTTTTGGGAATTTTTTTAAATTTCATGCTGCAGGCTGCCTAGGCAACAGACAGCCTTACTGGGTAGCTCGCTATCAAAACAGTATATCAAAACCGTAAATAAGTGAAGAGATTCTATTTTTCTCAGTGCAGTGTTGCTTTCTAGATGGTGGAACTTGTGTAGGGTTGGCATCCGTGGACCCAAGGAGGTTCCTGTTACAAAGAAGAGATGCCCCCCCTGCCCCCCAAGGTTTCATATTTTTTTAAATTTTAAAATAGTTCCTGTACTTCTTGTGAGGTGATCGTAGGTGTAACATAGATGGCAAGAATCCAAGTAGACTCAGGGCGGACGGGCAGCTGGGACCACTCTGGCCCTGCAGAATTCTCTGTCTGCTTTTGTTGCTGTTCTGGTTCCCGGAGGGTAGGGTGTTTGGTTTGCAAGGTCCCACGGTCACTGGGTGTTGTTTCCATCATGGAACCTGGCTCGGAGGGAAAGTATTTGCAGATAAAAGAGCTCTGCCTCTTTCAGAATGTGGCCCTTGTGCCCTGTGGGTGATTTTCCTGCTGGATCATCTAGTTGAAGAACATAAGAAGAGCCCTGCTGGATCAGGCCAAAGGCCCATCTAGTCCAGCTTCCTGTATCTCACAGTGGCCCCACCAGATGAGTTTGGGAGCACACGAGACTAGATCTCTGTCTCCTGATGTCACTCCCCTGCATCTGGCCCTTGGAAGTACTCTGGTTTTAAGCCTGGAGATGACACATCTCCATCATGGTTTGTAACTTCTCCTCCAGGAATCTGTCCAATCCCCTTTTGAAGGCATCCACCCCCCCCCAATTCCTCTCACACGCGCACCCTCCTTCACATTTTCTGATTATGTTTCCGACAGCCAGAACTTCCCAGGGCAAAGAGCAGGTCTGGACTTACCCCCTGTGCTCTCCTTATACAGCCTCTAGCAGCCCAAGCTAATAAGAGAGTGGTGCTGATTTGGTTGTTTCAGCTAATTGCAAGGCGCAAGGAGAGACGTGCTTTTCCACGGCAATTATCCTGGACAGAAAGGAGAAAATTGCACCTATTACCAATTTAATTCCTAACTCCTACTGGGTCTTGATCTGCAGAGCCCGAGAGACTAATGGGGTTGCCAGGAGTTCTCATAATGAATCATGTTGATTTGAAGAAGCGGTAGGGGCTTATTCCCATGCCATCCACCCCACCCCTCCAGCACCTCCGGCGGGAGTATTTCTGCGCAGCAGAAATGGAGGCTGAGTTTTTGACGTGGCAGGGGTGCCGGGGAGCTTGTGGCCAGTCCCTTAAAGCCACACAATTGAGGAGGAAGGGGCGTTGGAGCGCGGCCCCTTCCCATGCAGTTGTGGGAGCCTTGCCAGCATCTGGGGAAGAGAGACAAAAACTCTTAAGAAGGAGATGTGTCCCCTCCCCACCTCTCCAATTTCTTTTTCTGGTGTGTTTTCAAATTGTTTTAAATTTATTTTAACTCACAAGCTGCTTTCATGTGACACCATGCTCGAATAATAACATAAGAACCTAAGAAGAGCCCAGCTGGATCAGGCCAAAGGCCCATCTAGTCCAGCTTCCTGGATCTCACAGTGGCCCCACCAGATGCCTCTGGGAGTGCAGGAGACTAGATCTCTGTCTCCTGATACCACTCCCCTGCATCTGAAGATGACACATCTCCCTCATGGTTTGTAACCTGTGATGGACTACTACTCCAGGAATCTGTCCTATACTCTTTTGAAGAGATTCAGGCCAGATGCCATCACCACATCCTGTGGTGGGGAGCTCCATAGACTAACAACGTGTTGGGTGAAAAAGTAACTTTCTTTTGTCTGTTCTCACTCTCACAGCCCTCAATTTGAGTGGATGTCCCCTAGTTGTGGTATTTTGTGAGAGGGAGAAGAGTGTCCCTCTATCCACTTGACTCATGCCCTGCATTATTTTGTACGTCTCAATCATATTCCCCCTCAGGCGCCTTTCCCCCCAAATGTTTTAGCCTTTCCTCATAAGGGAGGTGCCCCAGCTCAGTAATCATTTTAGTCACTCTCTTCTGCACCTTTCCCAGTTTCCCTATGTCTTTTTTGAGATGCGGTGACCAGAATTGTACACGATACTCCCAGTGCGGCCTTACTATTGTTTTGTACAATGGGTTGTACATTTATAGGGCATTGTGTTTTCACGCTTATTGCATTGCTGGGCCACTTTGTAATTTGCCTTCATCAACATCTGTAGCCAGTGACTTGCTTTTTTTATTTTATTCTACCAACTTTTGATGGTCCTAATTGGTTTTGCAAGATGGGAGAGGTATTTAAGGAAGGATTTTACCATTGCCCCCACTCCCTAGTAAGTTTCCATAGCTGAATTTAGATTTGAATCCAGGTCTCCTGAGTTTGCTATTCATGACACCATGCTGGCTCCAAATTTGCCTCGAGTCTTAAAGGAGAGAGACTGAAGGAGTATCAATGCAATAAATATGTCATTAAAGCTGGCAAAATAATTCAGATATTTTTGAAATGGCCAATTGTTTATGAAGAACTGCAGATAGTTACTTTTTTTTTTTTGCATTACGAGCGAGTCAGATTCTGCTGTTGGCACTGTCATTTTGCCGTTTTCTAGCTGCAGGGATTCTGCTTGTTTGTTTTGTTTTGCTTTGTTTCTTTGGATTTTCCTGTCTGAATTTCTGAAGGGCTTTGCAGCCAGGTTGCCCGGGAGATTCTCCTGGGCGGTTACTTCACGTCCTTTTTTGTTCCACAACTAGTTTTGTACTGTGACAGTGTTGGTTGCGATCTTGTGTTTTTGTCCCTGTTCCAGTGTTCCCCCGGTCGTCATGATAACTTTTTATTTATTGATTGATTGATTTATATTTTTATACTTGTCTCGTGACATGTGTTACCTCACAATCTTGTACCATGACAAACTGCATTTGCCTAGCTTCCTTTTCCCTTTTTGGGGGGGCTTAAGAAATTCTTTTTCGATATTTCGCTTCTGAAAAGTCGCTTCTGAAAAACAACAACCCAGACACAGTTTTCTGAGAGAAATGAATGTTTTGTTGCGTGACAGTCATTACTACTTGGTGTCTTATCTCAGAACAGAAAGCGGGAACAAAGAGTGACAAGGGAAAACCCTAACCCCAGCACCAGGGACAGGATTGTCCCGATTAGCACCCTTTCCGGGGGCGTGGTCAAGACAAATTTCCGTAGTTGTGCGACGGACGTGAAGTAACTTTTTTTGTACCACTCCTAAGCACAATACTAACAGAGACAAAACGGACATGAAGTAACCGCCCTAGTTGTTGGTGCAAACTCTGGTCACCATGCCATAAGGATATTGGCCACAGGAGTCTCCGCCAGCCGTCTGCCTTGTGCATGCACTGGTTTGTGCCGGGCGTGTTTGTCGGGGTCTTTATGACACCCTCAGCACCTTAGCAGGACAGAGGGTGCTGCTGTCGTGTTGGAAACCCGGTTCGCCCCTTAACTTGGGTTATGTAAATGTGCATTCCCTGCACATCCACACCCAATGGTCTTCCTTCAGGGTGTTTCAGGGCTGGTTGTGTGTCTGAAGTGGGGCCTTGAGCAAATTGGTGTTGAGATAATAAGGCTGTGTGTTTGTGTGTGTGTGTGTGTGTGTGTGTGTGTGTGTGTGTGTGTGTGTGTGTGTGTGTGTGTGTGTGTGTGTGTGTGTGTGTGTGTGTGTGTGTGTGTGTTAGAAGCTGTTCTTTTCGGTGAAGGAGCCCAGGGTGTTTCAGATAGCGGGGAAAGGAAATTAAGCCAGGATGTGTTAAAAATACTTGAGCTTTTGAAAGCATTTCAGAAGAGGGTAAATGGGAATATTGTTTGGCCTGTGAAGTGTACCTAAGAAGAGAAGCAGAAGGTTTTAAATCGATGCTGCTGTTGGGTGCCGAGAGAGATCACACGGCGTCTTTTCTCCTCTGCAAATAGCTTCCTTTCAGATGTTTTTGAGGTCCGGGCAGGCTGGCGGAGATGTGAGGCTCCTCTCCTAAAGTTGGCATCAATGGTAGGCCAGGAGAGCACGGTTCGGGGTTAGGATGAATCGCCTCACTCGGAGAAGCGGTTCAGCAGCTGCACAATCGACTCAAAAAGCGTTTCCTTCCCTCCCGGAGGGCTTTGAGAAAAGATCTGTCCAGCGCTGGAACCTGGGAGGAGGGCACTGAGATAGGCAAGGCTTTGAGGCTCCATGTGTGGCCAGGAGGTAAATTCTCCTGGGCCTCCTTAGTCATAATCTGTCAAGAAAGAACGGCAAACATTTGTTCTTGGTTCCTCCTGAGATGGTGAGGTATTTGGTGGCACTCAGAAGAAAAGGGGAGAATGACACACACACACACACACACACACACACACACACACACACACACACACACACACACACACACACACACACACACACACACACACACACACACACACACACACACACACACACAGAGTTCAGTAGGACCCTGGTATCCACTGGGGATTGGTTCCAGGCCTTCCTGTGGATAATGAAAACCGTGGATAGGAGAGAACGCCTGCCCATCCACCTCCAAACTGCTTGTTACCTGACAGTAGCTTGCTTTATGGCTGCTGTTTGTGATGGTAGCTTGCTTTACAGGTGTTGTTTGTGACAATAGCTTGCTTTGTGGCAGCTGAATTATTTAATTTTTTCCCCTCTGCCAACCGTGGATAACTGAATCAGTGGATAATGAATCACTGGATACAGGGGTCCTACTTATGGTTTTTTGAAGAAATTAAGCAAAGTGGGGATACAATAGTTCCTCAGTGGAAAGAACACACATGGCTAAAAACCACAGTGGAGGGTGCTTTGTTGCACAAGATAAAATGGACGCCCGTTTTATATATACCACTTCATTAGTGCCAGAGCCTCATGGGGGTCTGGAAATTCCTCACCGAAGTGTCTTTTGACGTCGGAACAGCTTTGGTGGATGACATCAAAATTACAAGTGGGTTCTTGACCTCCTTGGGAGGTTGAAGCTAGTGGCATGTCTCAAGGGGCAGGTTCCTTGTGGGGCATGGGTTAGAGATCGGAAGTGAGAACATCGATTTGAGAAGGTCCAGAGTTTAATTGCACCGTGACATTTGCCAGAGCCCTGGGAAGTCAGGGGATTTGGGGCAGATTATGAGAACGTGAAGGCTCGCTGGAGAAGACTGTCGTGTTAGGAAAAGCTGAAGGCAACAGGAAGAGTGGATGACCTGCTGTGAGGATGGATAAACTCAATAAAGAAAGCTTTGAGTTTATAGAACAAATGGCAATGGCAGCAGATAAAAGCAACATATTTGTTGCCAGGTTGGCTATATATATATTCTGGCAATGGAAGCCATACGCCTCCCTCCCTATTGATGGCATGACAAGGCTGGGGGTTCCCCACTCGGATTGGACCCTAAGTCATCATCAGCATGAAGTATACCTCATTTCCACACTATTCAGTATCTGCTGGATAGCTCAGAGTTCGATTCCGCCCGTGGGCCTCCTTGATAGGGGCTGGACTCAATTTTTTTATGAGGAAAGGCTAAAACATTTGGGGCTCTTTAGTCTGGAAAAAAAGGCGCCTGAGGGGGGAAGATGATTGAGACGTACAAAATAATGCAGGGGATGAGTCAAATGGATAGAGGGACGCTCTTCTCCCTCTCACAAAATGCCAGAACTAGGGGACATCCACTCCAATTGAGGGCTGGGAGAGTAAGAACAGACAAAAGAAAATATTTTTTTACCCAGTGCGTTGTTAGTCTGTGGAACTCCCTGCCACAGGATGTGGTGATGGCATCTGGCCTGGATGCCTTCAAAAGGGGATTGGACAGATTCCTGGAGGCGAAATGCATCACAGGTTACAAACCATGACGGAGATGTGTCATCTCCAGGCTTTAAAAGACTAGGGTCCTTCAAGGGCCAGATGCAGGGGAGTGGTATCCGGAGACAGATATCTAGTCTTGTGTGCTCCCGGAGGCATTTAGTGGGGCCACCATGAGATCCAGGAAGCTGGAAGAGATGGGCCTTTGGCCTGATCTAGCAGGGCTCTTCTTATGTTCTTCAGGGTCCTTTCTAGTTCTGCTGTTCTAAGATGATTAATCTTCCATCTTGCTTGGCCTTGTGCTGCAGAGGGGGGTTGAGGCCCACGAGGCAGTGCTGAAATCTCTTGGAGTTTTTTTTAAAAGATGTGCTGGTAAGTTTGCGTAAACTGGTGTCCTGGCCTCACCTGAAGACCCCTTGTGTGCTACATCGCGCTGAAGCGAAAAGTCTAGCTCAGTGGTTCTCAACCTCTGGGTCCCCAGATGTTCCTGGACTGCAGCTCCCAGAAATCCTGGCCAGCTCAGCTAGTGATGAAGACGTTTTCTAGGTGTTGCAGTCCAGGAACATCTGGGGACCCAGAGGTTGAGAGCCACTGGTCTAGCCCTACCTGCCCCTTCTAAGATCTTGTTGGACTACAAATCTCAGGCTTCTGGGAATTTTAGTGCCAAGAAAATTTGGGGACCCACGGTTTGGAACCACTAGTTTGGGACTCCAGAGCGTTGGGTTTCTCTCTTGCTGATCAGCCTTGCCATGGTTAGGATTGGGTTCTTCCCTGCTTTCTCTGCAAGGCATATTCCAGGAGTATGAAATTCAGAGCCATGACTTGCCGGCTTGGGTTTGCACCGGGTGCTTTGCCTCTGTCGTGTCACACCTTGGGTAGAGCAGCTATGCCCTTGGGGCCGGTCCAGCTATGAAGCCAGGGTCCCCCATGAGTAAGATCCTGTCTCCGTAGGGGCCAGTTTCAGCTGAGGGCCGTTGGTCCTCCTTTTCTTCCTGCCTCATTGGCTGAGCTAGCTCACATGTCAGCTGGGTAGGCATCCATTGGTTGGCAGGAGGCCGGTCGGATGAGTCCCCATCCTACGCTTATGTACTGCAGGTTGCTTCTGACGAGGAGCTGCCCTCCGAAATGATGAACTCTGAAAAATCTTATCATTCAGGCTTACATAAGAACATAAGAACATAAGAAGAGCCATGCTGGATCAGGCCAAAGGCCCATCTAGTCCAGCTTCCTGTATCTCACAGTGGCCCCACCAGATGCGTTTGGGAGCGCATGAGACTAGATCTCTGTCTCCTGATACCACTCCCCTGCATCTGGCCCTTGAAGTACCCTGGTTTAAAGAATGGAAATTAGACATCTCCATCATGGTTTGTAACCCGTGATGGACTTTTCCTCCTGGAATCTGTCCAATCCCCTTTTGAAGGCATCCAGGCCAGATGCCATCACCACCTCCTGTGGCTTGCAGACCAGAAATGGCAGCTTCCTTTCTTCAGCGAACTCACTTCCTGCTGCTGCCTTCCATTTCTCTGCCGGCCTTCCATTTTCCATCGCACTCGTGCCCTTTTCCAGAGATTGTTGCCTTTTCAAGATATATCTGAAGTGCGAAAGCTTCAGCTGAGTCATTTTGGCTTCTGGGGGAGTTTAAGCTTGATTTGATCTGGAGCCCACCTATTTGTCTTCCTGGCTGTACATGATAAAGCTGGCCTCCCACGTCACCTTTCAAATGAGTCGATTCTCTCTCTCCCCCTTCTTTATTGCCCAGGTTTTCAGTTTGTGATTGAGAGTATCTTGGTGTCCCTGGTCTCCTTTTTGGTCCCCAGTGGCGCATCCGTACACTTGAGGATCTTTTCTGATTCTTGCATTGCTGCCCTTCCAAGTCTCTGTCTTCTTTTCTTCTTGCCTGCTGTGTCCATTCAGATTGATCAGAGCAACACCAAAGTGTTTCAGCTGCAGCTGCTCAAGTGCCGGCGTTTTCGTACGCACAGCAGAAAACACACCCTTCCTTCTGTGTTTGCTTCTTCCACGCCCACCCTTGCTGCCTTACCTGAACACATCCTGGGGATTGAAAGAGTGTTTGGGCAGAGAGGTCTAGGGGATCTGTTAGACCAGTGGTTCTCAACCTGTGGGTCCACAGATGTTCCTGGACTGCAACTCCCAGAAATCTTCATCACTAGCTGAGCTTGCCAGGATTTCTGGGAGTTGCAGTCCAGGAACATCTGCGGACCCACAGGTTGAGAACCAGTGTGCTAGATTGTTAATCCCTCCATCACAATGCAATGACTAACACCTATTCTTCTGCATAGGACAAGTTTCCTTTCCCAAAAATTTTAAAAACCCCACATTCTTACTCTCTATACCCCAGAGCACAGAGAGAACTCCTAGTTCCTGAGGTTTTTGCCCTCTGAAGATGCCAGCCATGGAGTCTGGCAAAACATCAGGAAGAAGACTTCCAGAACATGGCCAAACAGCCCGAAAAACTCACAACAGCAATCTGTTAGACTGTTTCCAGCACACAATTTGTCCAAGAAAATGCTTGACTTCTGCATTTTGGTATACATTCAACTTTGCATGCTGTTGCCAATCAGAGGTGATACAAAGGAATAAATGAAGTCATACTGGTAGGTAGATTCATGTAAAAGACACATAATAGGTGGTCCATCATTCAGGGAAAGCTTGCCTGAAGAGGAAGGTGTTTGCCTGTTTCTGAAACAGAGATGGTACAGTCCTGGTCTTTAGTGGATGGATGGATGGATGGATGGATGGATGGATGGATGGATGGATGGATGGATGTTTCTTTACCTCATCTTTCTCCTTAAGGGGACCCAAGGCAGCATATATAATAAAAATACAGTGGATCAACAATTATGAATCCTAGAAACATAAGGAATACCAAAACACATTCAATGTAGTAAGGTACAACCCACCCCCCTCCAGCCTAGTTGGCAGCCATTTATTCAAGGAAAACCTGGCTGAAGAGAAAGGTCTTGGCCTGCTTGAAGGAGGACAGCAAAGATGGGCTCCAGCTTGGAATCCAGTGGAAGGGAGTTCCACAGTCTCTGTTGCTTTCCCCTGCTCCATGTTGTAATTCCCGTCACCTTTTAATTCTTTTAGCCCCTTGCTGGGTTCCTTGGCTTGCTATTGATTCATTATTAATTTGCTTTTTGTTTTTAATCTTTGGTTATTTGTTTGGCTTTCATATAAACACCCAGAGTTCCTGAGGGAACATTGGTGCGGTCTACAAATGCAAAAATAAAACATACATACATACATACATACATACATACATACATACATACATACATACATACATACATACATACAGTGGACCCTTGTATAACAAACAGCTTGTATAACATAAAATCTGTACAACATAAAAAAATCCGGAGATAGGGGAAATTTGCTTAACAGAATCGCCTATGGGGCAAATCCATACAGCATAAAAATGGGATCACTCTGTTTTCAATGCATTCCTATGGGAAATTTATATAAAGGAAAATTTGCTTAACATAATTTCATTTGGAATGAATTAATTCCTTTATACAAGGTACCACTGTACGTATGTACGTACGTACACACACACACACACACACACGCACGCACGCACGCACGCACACACACACACACATACATACATACATACACACACACACACATCCATCCATCCATCCATCCATCCATCCATCCATCCATCCATCCATCTAAGGCAAGGAGGCAGGCAGGATTCCGAGAAAGGCAGCAAAGACAAGGTTGAATAATTTTTCTCCCAGCGAGCAGCGCAGAGTTTTAGGGTATGGATTTCCCAACGTTCTGCTGATGGCTAGAGTGTCTGTCCATTATTAACTTAGCTGGGCCTCTGTGGAAGCTGCCAATCCATTTTTGGGATAGGGCAAATCTGGGGGTATTTTAGTCAAGCATGTGTCACCTGCTTGACGTGAGAGGCAGACATCTTGAGCTTTGGTGGGACAGGGCATCGCCATTTCTTGGAGCTTCATTTCCCGTCCCTGGGATTGGAAACCAGCGGCGAGGGCAAAGTTCGCCTTTGAGTCAAGAGGCCTTGGGTTGCCTGCGGAGTGTTTGCTTGCACGGAGAGACTCCCTGACCTGGATGTCCTGGGGAGGGGGGGGGCTGCGTTCTTCACACTTTGTCACTTGCCTTCATTTTTTAAACCCCCTCGGCCGGTCATCTCTCCTGCCTCGCCTTTAACGTAAGCGATCCGCTGCGGGTACGCAACGGTGCACTGAGTTCTTGTACATCCACTACTGACCTAACTGGGGGTGCTGGGGAGGGAAGATGATGAACCCAGTCACATGGTGGCTCACTCCGTTTGACCAATTTGGGAAGCACATGCTTACTTATCGGGGGGGGGGAGGGGGAATCTGTCGGCATCAGCGTGCAGGTCCTTAGACACGTTTATGCCTGGTCTTGCCACCCAGGCCCAAGAGTTGCCTGTTTTCTCCTAGGAATTGGAGGTTGTGTGAAACCATCACAAACTGGAGACCATAATCATTTTCAGAGGGTTAGGTGCCAGCCTGGTTTCACTGCTATCCCTTTTATTTTTTATTTTTGCTTCTTCTGCTTTAGGTTTGGCAAGGTTTTAATAAGTGGGACATGCTTGGTCGTAGCGTGTCTGGAAAGGATCTTATGATTTCTCAGTGGGAGTTTCTGGCTTTTTTTTTCTCCCCGCAGTTACCTCCTTGTGCAGGAATTGATGCCTAAACTTCCATCTGCTGGTTCCTGTGCAGGATGAAGATGGATAGTCCTACGCTGGTTGAGGCTGCAGTCTCCCGAGCAGGATTTTTGAAGGGCTTCCTTGCCCTTGTCAATTTCAGGCCCTTATACTTGGTCAATTTCCAATTGCTGCTCCTACTTCCAGGCCGGAAGATGGCAAATGATAACCTTGCGTCCCCAGAGGTTCTCAGAATGAAACTTTTGGAAGTGTTCAGCATTGGCTGTGTTGGCCTGGATTTCTGGGAGTTGTAGGGTGATGATGATTATTACTACACATACAGCTAATTCAACCATCAATATTTCTATCAATAAAGTCCATAATACCTGGTCTTAAGTATGGCGTGCTCTTATTAGAGCCTGTCAACAGCTAGACTTATCTCAGGAAGTTTTGGTCAATGCAAAATGTGTCTTTAACACAACAGATGTCACATTTCCATACACAGCAAGATGAAGCTGTAAGTTAGTAATAGATGAAGTGAAGAATTCCTCTTTAGATGAAGAAGTGCCTTCTATATTGTATAGCTCTAGCTGACTACCTCCTGTCTACTCTTGTCTACTCATTTCGGTTTTAAACCGGTAGACAAGACTACCTCTTGTCTACTCATCTCTGTCTTAAACCGGTAGTAAGAGAGGGTGTGGGAGGCCCAGGGTGTTGCATTGTATATGGCCGTTGCCTCCCTGTCTGGAAAAAGGTCTTGTCTAGTTGAGAACATAACCTGGTCTTCATGGCGCACTTACAGACAATACTGGCGGCCTATGCATGCACGACTAATTCAGGAGAATGTGACATATGTGCAAAGACCATGCATCCCAGAAGCAAATTCAGCCACCGTTGTCCATTGAAATTAACGTGTTTCTTGCATGAGTGTGCTAGTAAAGGCATTGGTGTATTTGGGGTGGAATTTGCTGTTTGCTGTACTTCAAGGTGCATCATCAAATTTGTGTTCCCCTATAAGTTTCTGCAGCCTCAGTCTGGAATATCTTATAAATGGGGCACATTTCTACAGTTGATCAGTGAGGCTACAAAATAAAACAGGCTGAACTGTGCTTTCATCATTGTAAGGCTAATTACACTGGTGACAATGAGGCCTGTAATAAGACTTCCTGGGGTAGGAACTGGCAAGCCACCTTGGTATCCCTGCCAAGAACATCCCATGGTCAGAAACAAAAGGCTAAAAGATATGCTGGAAGATGAGCCCCTCAGGTCGGAAGGTGTCCAACATGCTACTGAGGAAGAGCGGAGGACAAGTACAAGTAGCTCCAGAGCTAATGAAGTGGCTGGGCCAAAGCCGAAAGGACGCTCAGCTGCAGACGTGCCTGGAAGAGAAAGGAAAGTCCAATGTTGCAAAGAAATATACTGCATAGGAACCTGGAATGTAAGATCTATGAACCAGGGTAAGCTGGATGTGGTCAAACGTGAGATGGAAATAATAAACATTGACAGACTAAAGAGCCCCAAATCATCAGTTCAGATGACTATCACATCTACTACTGTGGGCAAGAATCCCATAGAAGAAATGGAGTAGCCTTCATAGTCCACAATAGAGTGAGAAAAGCAGTGCTGGGATACAACCTAAAAATGATAGAATGATCTTGGTATGATTCCAAGGCAGTCCTTTGAACTTCACAGTAATCCAAGTTTATGCACCAACTACCGGTGCTGAAGAGTCTGAGATTGACCAATTTTATGAAGACTTACAAGAACTTCTAGAACTGACACCAAAGAAAGATGTTCTTCTCATCATAGGGGATTGGAATGCTAAAGTAGGGAGTCAAGTGATAAAAGGAATAACTGGCAAGTTTGGCCTTGGAGTTCCAAATGAAGCAGGGCAAAGGCTAATTGAGTTTTGTCAAGAGAACAAGCTGGTCATTGCAAACACTCTTTTCCAACAACACAAAAGGCGACTCTACACATGGACATCACCAGATGGACAATACCGGAATCAGATTGACTATGTTCTCTGCAGCCAAAGATGGAGGAGCTCTATACAGTCAGCAAAAACAAGATCTGGTGCTGACTGTGGCTCAGATCATCAGCTTCTTATTTCAAAATTCAAACTTAAACTGAAGAAAGTAGGAAGATCACTGGGCCAGTCAGGTATAACCTAAGTCAAATCCCATATGAATGCACAGTGGAAGTGAAGAATAGATTCAAGGAACTAGATTTGGTGGACAGAACACCTGAAGAACTATGGATGGAGGCTTGTAACATTGTACAGGAGGCTGCAATGAAAAATATTCCAAAGAAAAGAAAATGCAAGAAAGCAAAGTGGTTGTCCAACGAGGCCCTACAAATAGCGGAGGAGAGAAGGGACGCAAAATGCAAGGGAGAAAGGGAAAGATACAGAAAATTGAATGCAGACTTCCAAAGAATAGCAAGGAGAGACACGGCGGCCTTCTTGAATGAACAGTGCAAAGAAATAGAGGAAAAACCAGAGGAAAATAGAGGAAAAACCAGAGATCTGTTCAAGAAAATTGGAGATATTAAAGGGGTATTTCGTGCAAAGATGGATATGATAAAGGACAAAAATGGTAGTGACCTAACTGAAGCAGAAGAGATCAAGAAGAGATGGCAAGAATATACAGAAGAATTATATCAGAAAGATCTGGATGTCCCTGATAACCAAGATAGCGTAATTGCTGACCTGGAGCCAGACATCCTGGAAAGTGAAGTCAAGTGGGCCTTAGAAAGCATTGGAAACAACAAGGCCAGTGGAGGTGACGGCATTCCAATTGAACTCTTCAAAATCTTAAAAGAGGATGCTGTAAAGGTGCTGCATACGATATGCCAGCAAATTTGGAAAACCCAGCAGTGGCCAGAGGACTGGAAAAGATCGGTCTACATCCCAATCCCAAAGAAAGGAAACACCAAAGAATGCTCCAACTATCGCACAATTGCACTCATTTCACATGCTAGCAAGGTTATGCTCAAAATTCTACAAGGCAGACTTCAGCAGTATGTGGAAAGAGAACTTCCAGAACTACAAGCTGGATTTCGAAGGGGCAGAGGAACTAGAGATCAAATTGCCAACATGCGCTGGATTATGGAGAAAGCCAGAGAGTTCCAGAAAAACATCTACTTCTGCTTCATTGACTATGCCAAAGCCTTCGACTGTGTAGACCACAACAAACTATGGCAAGTCCTTAAAGGAATGGGAGTTCCTGACCACCTTATCTGTCTCCTAAGAAATCTATATGTGGGACAAGCAGCAACCATCAGAACTGGATATGGAACAACTGACTGGTTTAGAATTGGGAAAGGAGTACGACAAGGCTGTATACTGTCACCTTGCCTGTTTAACTTATATGCAGAGTACATCATGAGAAAGGCCGGTCTGGATGAATCACAAACCGGAATTAAGATTGCCGGAAGAAATATCAACAACCTCAGATACGCAGATGATACTACTCTGATAGCAGAAAGTGAGGAGGAATTAAAGAACCTCTTAATGAGGGTGAAAGAGGAGAGTGAAAAAATGGGCTGAAGCTCACCATAAAAAAAAACTAAGATCATGGCCACTGGTCCCATCACCTCCTGGCAAATAGAAGGGGAAGAAATGGAGGCAATGACAGAGTTTATTTTCTTGGGCTCCTTGATCACTGCAGATGGCGACTGCAGCAACGAAATAAAAAGATGCCTGCTTCTTGGGAGGAAAGCAATGGCAAACTTAGATAGCATCCTAAAGAGCAGAGACATCACTTTGCCAACTAAGGTCAGGATGGTTAAAGCTATGGTTTTTCCAGTAGTGATGTATGGAAGTGAGAGCTGGACTATAAAGAAGGCTGATCGCCGCAGAATCGATGCTTTTGAGCTGTGGTGCTGGAGGAGAGTCTTGAGAGTCCCCTGGACTGCAAGGAGATCAAACCTATCCATCCTGAAAGAAATCAACCCTGAATGTTCACTGGAAGGACAGATTTTGAAGCTGAGGCTCCAGTACTTTGGCCACCTCATGAGAAGAGAGGACTCCCTGGAAAAGTCCCTGATGCTGGGAAAAATCGAAGGCAAAAGGAAAAGGGGACGACAGAGAATGAGATGGTTGGATGGTGTCATCGATGCAACCAAAATGAATTTGACAAAACTCCGGGAGGCAGTGGAGGATAGGAAGGCCTGGCGAGCTCTGGTCCATGGGGTCACGAAGATTCGGACACGACTGAACGACTGAACAACAACAACAATAAGTTTCTGGTTGGCTTTAGCTTAATACTGTATCTTTATGTATGTATGTATGTATGTGTCTGTGTGTGTATGTATGTATGTATGTATGTATGTATGGAGGGAGGGAGGGAGGGAGGGAGGGAGGGATGGATGGATGGAAATTTTGCCGGTGGCCTCCGCAGAGAAGGTTTGGTTCTGAGTTGTTGGTTACTGTGCCTCTCTCAGGATGGATACCTATCCCATATCCCATAATATCTCAGACTGTGAGGAGGAGGTGGGACAGAAGATTGTGAGGAGGGAGAGGCACTTGAAGGCAAGTTTTGAAACGGGACTTTGAAAACCTTGTCACAAATTGTTGTGACCTTGGTCTAAGCATCAGGCTTGCTCTTCTAAAACCTTCGTAATTTCCTTCAAAAGAACTGGAAACAAGGTGAAGTCATGATGGTGTGAACGCTGATCAGTATTGGACACTTCCTGACATGGGATATGTACTTCTGTCCAGTGAAGGTCTTCTTAAGACGACTTAAGATGAGCAGCGGTGCAAAAATGTGATGGTCAGGAAATCAAAGGGGAGTGAGTTGTCTCAGTTTGGGATTTATTGGCCCGTAGGACTAGTTTCCTCCCAATGTGTTTGGGAAGAGTACCGCTTGGCAAGAGAAGGCAGGGCAGGGGTGACAGCACCACGGAGAGCTCCATGCAAGTAACCTGCTTCTACCCACTTCAAGAAGGGATCCATTTCAAAGTGGCTTTGTGGAAACGAGTCAATTTTAGCAGTGAGAACGCTGATATTGAGTCACATTTGTGGATACAAGTCAATTTCAGCAGTGCCAACACTGTTTTAAATCACCAGAAATAAATTGATTTCCATCCAGAGCATGGGAATGTGGCCACTGGTTTAAATACGACATGCCTTGAACCTGTTTTTTTAAAAAAATGAAATGAAATTGATTTGTGTTGCCAGTGTGAACTCAGCTTCAGTGAAGGTCTTGCTTACAAGCTCCAGACTTCGAATCGCTAATTTCCGGTTCATCACCAAAAGCCATGTTCTGGTTCCTCAGTGATCAATCAGCCTTTGCCCTTCTGACCCTGAGGGCAAGACCAGGGCAAAGGCTGCCTCTTTCATCTTAGCAAGGGCAGGCATTTCCCACTAGGTCCGTGAGTACATGAGTAGGACCCGCTGTTTTGACTTGGCATCCCTCAAGAAAAGGGCTTGGGCAACAGACAGAGGGATGGGGTCCAAAGACAGCTGTCTACTCGTGTGTCCTTTGTGCGAGCTCACCATTTCCAGCAATGTATTGTCTCCCTGTTGACTAAGATTCCTGCATCCTCATTCTTTTGTTGGCCTTTTCACAGGGCCGGAAGGAAGTCTCAAACCTTGTAGCTCAAGGAAGTCAAGAAGGAAATCCCCCAACTTATCAAAGTGCCTCTCTCTGTCCTTGCCTTGAACAGTCGCTAGAAAAGCTCCGCCACCCTGGCCCAGCAAGACAAGAACTGGTAGGTGAAGGTCATTGTGGACAAACATTTGATGCCACCTGCCCTCTTTTCTTTTCTTTTCTTTTCTTTTCTTTTCTTTTCTTTTCTTTTCTTCCTTCCTTCCTTCCTTCCTTCCTTCCTTCCTTCCTTCCTCCCCTCCCTCCCTCCCTCCCTCCCTCTCTTCCTTTCTTCCTTCCTTCCTTCCTTCCTTCCTTCCCTCCCTCCCTCCCTTCCCTCCTCTCTTTCTTCCTTCCTTCCTTCCTTCCTTCCTTCCTTCCTTTCTTCCTTCTTTCCTTCCCTCCTTCCTTCCTTCCCTCCTTCCTTCCCTCCCTCCCTCCCTCCCTCCCTCCCTCCCTTCCTTCCTTCCTTCCTTTCTTTCTTTCTTTCTCCCTCCCTCCCTCCCTCCCTCCCTCCCTCCCTTTCTTTCTTTCTTTCTTTCTTTCTTTCTTTCTTTCTTTCTTTCTTTCTTTCTTTCCTTCTTCCCTCCCTCCCTTCCTTCCTTCCTTCCTTCCTTTTTTCTTTCTTTCTTTCTTTCTTTCTTTCTTTCTTTCTTTCTTTCTTTCTTTCTTTCTTTCTTTCTTTCTTTCTTTCTTTCTTTCTTTCTTTCTTTCTCCCTCCCTTTCTTCCTTCCTTCCTTCCTTCCTTCCTTCCTTCCTTCCTCCACCCTCCCATCCCTTCCTTCCTTCCTTCCTTCCTTCCTTCCTTCCTTCCTTCCTTCCTTCCTTCCTTCCTTCCTTCCTTCCTTCCTTCCTTCCCAGTGAATGTGTCTCTGATTTGTCTAGCTTCCTTGCCTGGAAATGCATGGATTAACTGTGTATGATAGAGCTGGGCTGTAGAACTTAAGAGCTCTGACCTTGTCAGTGTATGATGTTAAGAGTGATAGCTCTATCAGCGGATCCGTAGTAGAGAGATGGACTTGATTAGGGCAACCATCGTCTTGGTTTTGCAAGACCTGAGAGGAGCGCTTCATAAGAGGACCTTTGGGTGCCTAGTGACTGATAGGATTGCCAAGATCTGGAAGCCACTTGAGAGCTTTCGTTGAGAAGGGCCATTATTTTCATGTTGTGTTCTGTTGAATTGGCATTTTAATTAGGCCGCTGTGTGTGCGTCTGGTTGTAAATTGCCCAGAACGGCCTTCAGCCAGATGAATGGCATAAAAATGAAACGAAGAAACAAAAAACAAACAAAAATGAATGAACAAATGAACAAACAAATAAACAGACAGACAGACCGACCCACAAACAAGCCACAAAACCCAACCAGCAGTCTTAAAGACGGTTGCATATTATTTGGCATAAGGTTTTGAGGGCTGCAACCCACACGAGTGTATGTGTGGGGGGAGGGGTGTCTCTAGGCTAAAGTCATTTCTCATTCGTAGCTCTCACAAGGTTGTGTGCGTCTGCTTGTCTGTGCTTGGAGGTGCGTGTCACCCCCCAACAGACTGCTGAACACAATTCAGGGACCATTCAAGACCTGTTTAAGGACCGTTTAAGACCTTAATCTGTGGGGCGTGGTGGCTCAGTGGACTGAGGCTCCGAAAACTGTTGACTTCAAAGTCAGCAGCTCGGCGGTTCGAATCCCGGGTGCCACGCCCGGGTGGTTCAAATCCCGGGTGTGGAGAAAGCTCCCGCTGTTCACCCCTAGCTCCTGCCAACCTAGCAGTTCGAAAGCATGTAAAATGCAAGTAGATAAATAGGTACCGCCGTAAAAGGAGGGAAGGTAAAAACAGTGTTTCCTTGCAGCCATGCCGGCTACATGGCCATGGACTTGCACAACACTGGCTGTTCTGTCTTGAATACAGAGAAGAGCACTGCCCCTAGAGTCGGACACGACAAACACGCATGTGCGGGGGGCACCTTTCCCTTTTAAAGACCTTTCTATACATAACTATCCATGGCTACAGTAAAACCAACACCTTGCTTTCTGCATTTCTGTTACGTTTTCCACCCCGTTTCCCCACTCATCATCTGTTTAGCAAGGATTTACTTCTGAAGAGGTGGGCTGCAACCCACAAATACCTATACTTGATAAAAAATATTATTGGTTCTTCAGATATCATTAGACTAGTTGTTGCGAGTTGGTCGGGCTGTTTGGCCGTGTTCTGGAAGTTTTTCTTCCTGACGTTTCCCCAGACTCTGTGGCCAGCCTCTTCAGAGGGCAAAGGAGCTCAGGGAACTAGGAGTTCTCTCTGTGCTCTGGGGGTAATCTCAGAAAGTTTGGTGCAGTTTCTTTTTCAAAAAGAGAGTTTAGGCCAGGGAGTCTAAGACACCAGTGTTATCGAAATACAGGCCACCTCTACACAACAGGTTATAGACCAGGAAAGCACACTTGGAAGAAATGAATAACATATGTTGGAAAACCCACGCTGTAGGTGTTTGTTATTGTGAGTTACCAAATCACATCTAATTTATGCCAGCCCAAATAGGATTTTCAAGGTACAGTATGTGAGATATATATTCTCAAAGTCTTTCACAGCTGGGATCTGATAGCTGTTGTGAGTTTTTTGGGCTGTTTGGCCGTATTCTGGAAGTTTTCTTCCTGACGTTTCACCAGACTCTGTGGCCGGCATCTTCAGAGGGCAAGGAGCTCAGGGAACTAGGAGTTCTCTCTGCACTCTGGGGTATAGAGTGAGTGAGACTGTGGGGTTTTAAAAGTTGTGGGAAAGAGGAAGCTTGTCCTATGCAGGACAATAGGTGTTAGTCATTGTATTGTGATGGAGGGACTAAGAAGTTTCAACCCAATCAGGGGTTGCAATGATCCTAATATGTAGTTGATGGGTTTCTGAGTTGTTCTATTGTGTGAACTGATCACCTTTGCTTAAGGCTTGGATGGGAATCATTATGGCTGGATGGGAATCACAAGATTCTTCAGGCTTTTTTTTTTTTGTTTCATTCCATTTCATCATTATTTTGTAGTTTTAGGTGCACTAGGAGTCAGGTTGTGTTTTGAGTAGCCAAATGGAGTGGGTTTTGTTTCTTGTTTTTAATGCCATCTCAAAGGGGACTGTGTAGTGGGTGTCGTGTGCTTCTGGGATGAAAATATGGTTGTTTCTAGTGCTGTGGTCAGAGGGCCTTAAAACAACCCCCCACTCCTGAAAATAGCCAGGATTATGGAATTAAAAACGTGATACGAAGCCTGAGACAACACTGGAATGACCCAAGGATAGCCTGCCAGATCTTTTTTTTTTAAATGCAGTACCCATAATTCCTCCTTTTCAGCTCCACAGACCGTTGCAAATAGCAGTTGGAGTCCGGCTGTTTCCCAAGAGCCATGATTTTAGAGCATCATAGAGTTGGAAGGGGCCATCGTGTCCAATACCCCCTGCTTAAGGCAGGCATCCAAATCACAGCAGATCTGACAGATGAGGGTCCAGTTTTATCGTGAAGGCCTCCAGCTTTGAAGTACTCGCCACCACCTCCCCTTGAGGTCATAAGAACATAAGAACGTAAGAAGAGCCATGCTGGATCAGGCCAAAGGCCCATCTAGTCCAGCTTCCTGTATCTCACAGTGGCCCCACCAGATGCTTTTGGGAGCGCATGAGACTAGATATCTGTCTCCTGATACCACTCCCCTGCATCTGGCCCTTGAAGTACCCTGGTTTTAAGCCTGGAGATGACACATCTCCATCATGGTTTGGAGAGGTCATGGGGTCCCATTGTCGTACTGCTCAAACAGTTGGGAAGTTTTTCCTGATAGTCAACCCGAATCTGGCTTCCTGTAGCTGGACCCCATTGGTGGGTGTCCTGCACTCTGGGATGACAGAGAACAGGTGGGGCCCAGCCTTTCAAGGGTGATCCTCTCTCTTCCCCTCAGACTTCTTTTCTGAAGGCTCAACATGGCCAGTTCTGTCAGTCTTTCCTCCTAAGGCTTGGTTTCCACACACACACAAACACACCCATCATTCTTGTAGCCCTCCTCTGAACTTGCTCTGATTTGTTACCATCCTTCTCCAAGTGTGGAGTGAACTGGACGAAGGACTCTAGACAAGGCCTCCCTGGTGCTGAACACAGGGCGAATTGTACTTCATGGCAATTTTACTCCGGCTGGTCATAGGTCATAAGAACATAAGAAGAGCCATGCTGGATCAGGCCAAAGGCCCATCTAGTCCAGCTTCCTGTATCTCACCGTGGCCCCACCAGATGCGTTTGGGAGCGCACGAGACTAGATCTCGGCCTTCTGATGCCACTCCCCTGCATCTGGCCCTTGAAGTACCCTGGTTTTAAGCCTGGAGATGACACATCTCTATCATGGTTTGTAATTTGGGATGGACTTTTCCGCCAGGAATCTGTCCAATCCCCTTTTGAAGGCTTCCAGGCCAGATGCCATCACCACCTCCTGTGGCAGGGAGTTCCACAGACTAACAATACGCTGTGTAAACAAAAATATTTTGTGTGTTCTCACTCTCCCAGCCCTCAATTTGAGTGTATGTCCCTTAGTTCTGGTATTTTGTGAGAGGGAGAAGAGTGTCCCTCTACCCACTTGAGTCGTGCCCTTCATCATTTTGTACATAATTTTGAAATCAGTCGTCTCTGGATGCTGCACTCGGGAAGTTACGTCTTGTGATGGATTCTGGTCTCAGGAATGGAGTGTGGTTTCCATTCAGGAGGAAAAAGGGAGATGTTTCAGGAGAAAAAAGGGAGACTTTTTGGCTCCAGTTGGTTAAGAGGAATGACATGAGAGGGGAGCAAATTGTCTTCTGAGGATGTCCAGGCCTTGGGCTTATCGGGAATCCCCCACTCTGAGAAGAATGCAGAACAGCACTCTGGAATGGCTGTTCTTGAAGAACTGTTTTTGAGGCCCTCTTCATGCTAAGGATGTGGGATTTCAGCCTTATCAAGGAATGAACCCAGGCAGGAAAGGAAGGAAGACTCCTTGTCTGCAGTGTAGAGTCAAGATGTCAAATTTCCAGAAACGTTGGCGGTGGGAGGGTGTGGGGTACAGAACACAAACTGTTTTTTTTTACTTCATTTTTTCCATTTTCTTCCCTCAGCCATCCGCCTTCCCCCATGGCTTCAAACTCCCTGGAAATTTTACATCTCTAATGCAAATGCATTGTCATCTCTTGGTGATCTCCATTATCAGACACTGTGTCAGCTTTCCATATTGTTTATATTCTGATTGCATGGAACTGAAAGAGGCGTACGGTGCTCTCAAAGATGTGACAGCGTTATCCTCTCAACATCAACCCTGTGAGGTGGGAAGGGCTGTCAAAATTAGGCTAGCCTGATGTCACCCAGTGGGACTCATGGCTGGAGTTCACTTCTCCCGACTTCTCCCAGTGGAGGTCTCGACCTACTAGCCACGGACATCACTTATTTCAGTCTGGACTGCCAGACTCGGGTTCAAGGTGTCACAGGACTCGGGCTTGGAGGATTCTGGGCGGGTGTGACCGATGTCCCTCCAGCCCTCCAGCTGTTGCTGAGAAAGGTGAATTCATCCCAGACCTGCAGAACTTAAGGGCTGAGCACCTTGCACTAGACCAGCATTGGTGAACCTATGGCATGGGTGTGAAAGGTGGCACCTGGAGCCCTTTTCTGCGGGCACCCGACATTGCCCCTTCAGAGCCACCTGGATTCTGGTTAAATGGCTGCATTGGCACTTTGTGAAAAATTAGTGGGTTTTGAATCACAGTTTGGGCACTTGGTCTCTAAACGGTTCGCCATCACTGCACTAGACCATGTTCTTGGCCCTGCCACAACTGACCATGTAGATGTATTTATTTATTTATTTATTTATTTATTTATTTATTTATTTATTTATTTATTTATTTATTTATTTTAGAGCTTATATACCGCCCATCTTCCGGACGGAACTCTGGGCGGTTCACAACAACAGACAATAAACCAACTTATAACAATAAAATCAAAAACACAAATAAACACAAGAATAAAAACAGAGGCAAGTGGCGGATGAACAAAAAAAAAAATTATTAACATTCACCAAACGCCTCCTGAAAAAGCAAGGTCTTTAAAGCTTTTCTGAAGGCTGGCAGGGACTCTGCAAGGCGCAACTCGCACGGGAGGTGGTTCCATAGTGTGGGGCCAGCCACAAAGAAGGCTCGGCTCCGGGTGACCATTTTTCGAGCCTCCCTGGGCGTGGCCACCCACAGTGAGTGCACCCGCGACAACCTAGGTGGTCGGGCCAATGTTGACTGCTGGAAGATATGCTCTGCCAGGTAATCAGGTCCCAGGCCATGGAGGGTTTTATAAATTAAAACCAAGACCTTGAATTTTATTCGGGACGGAACGGGTAGCCAATGCAGGTGAGCCAGTACTGGGGTGATGTGGTCATAACGACGCACACCTGCCACCAGTCTGGCTGCCGCATTTTGCACCCGCTGAAGTCGCTGAACAAGAGTCAAGGGTAACCCCATGTAGAGGGCGTTGCAGTAATCTATTCTCAAGATCACCAGCGCTTGCACAACAGTTCTTGGGGAGTCCCCATTTCCTTAAAATGGGAAATACAAAGTTCAGTGGGAAAAGCTGCTCCAGATTTCTGTAAAAGGCACAGAAGTAGAGCTGGGGAAGGAGGGGAAAGATAAATTACAGCGGTCCTGGCCGATGCCACCTGGTTACCTGCGATCTCACGTGTTTTGAGAAGCTAAGTCAGGGCAGGTGACTTCCAGGTGTCTCCAGGGAAGACAAGGAAAGTCAGCCCAGAGTTTTAAAGTATTTAGGGAGACGGGAGCAAGGAGCTGGCCGAATGCAAGGTGGCTTCCTCCTTCCCCATATATGGTGGCCTTTTGGGGATCAGACGGAGCCGTCGGTGAGGTTGGCCAGTTCGTGCAGGGGCAGGCAGGGCACCTCTCTGGAGGGCTTACCGAGGGGGTTGTTTTCCTTCTCACGCTGCTGGCTTCTTGGGCAGTGTTCTTGCCACCTGGGGCCGGCACGTGATTTGTCCATGCGTGTGTCTGTCTGCAATGTGGGGATCAGTTGTTCCGACCGAGAAAATCCCAGTCATGCACGGCTCCCAACATGGGTTTCCACGCTCTCCTGTCTCCCTGTGAAACATGAACAAGGTGGTGCATTTTTCTCCCCATCTCTCCTCCCCGGCGTCATCCCGGTCGCTGCCTTCCGCCCCCAGATTCCCTCTGCTGTTGGGCTGAGCCCCAAGCCGGGTGATAGATATCACAAAGACCATTTCAGAACAGATCTTGGCCATATATGGCCAAAAGGCTCCTGCTCATTGCCTCCTGAACCGACAAGTTTTCTTGTTTGAAAGGAAACAGGAATCGTCTCTCGCCCTCTCAGCTTCTGTGGCAAACTCCTCCTAGGAAAGGCCGGAATGTGGATTTCTCTATTGCTGATGTGCTCAAGTCTTGCAAGGCACCTTTAAACCTGGCAGGAGTGACCTTCCCCTCAATCTGTCCTTCAAAAGAAAAAAAAAAAGGTTGGGAGGGTTAGGAAAGTGTTTTCCACCCCAAGAGTTGGGGAAAGAACATAAGAACCTAAGAACCTAACAAGAGCCCTGCTGGATCAGGCCAAAGGCCCATCGAGTCCAGCTTCCTGGATCTCACAGAGTGGCCCCACCAGATGCGTTTGGGAGCGCATGAGACTAGATCTCTGTCTCCTGAGACCACTCCCCTGCATCTGGCCCTTGAAGTACCCTAGTTTTAAGCCTGGCAATTACACATCTCCATAATGGTTTGTAACCTGTGATGGACTTTTCCTCCAGGAATCTGTCCAATCCCCTTTTGAAGGCATCCAAGCCAGATGCCATTACCATATCTTGAGGCAGGGAGTCCCACAGACTAACAACGCGCTGGGTGAAAAAATATTTTCTTTTGTCTGTTCTTACTCTCCCAGCCCTCAATTTGAGTGCATGTCCCCTAGTTCTGGTATTTTGTGAGACTGAAAAGAGCTTCCCTCTATCCACTTTACTCATGCCCTGCATTATTTTGTACGTCTCAATCATAAGAATATAAGAAGAGCCCTGCTGGATCAGGCCAAAGGCCCATCTAGTCCAGCTTCTGTATCTCTCAGTGGCCCCACCAGATGCTTTTGGAAGCGCATGGGACTAGATATCTGCCTCCTGATACCACTCCCCTGCATCTGGCCCTTGAAGTACCTTAGTTTTAAGCCTGGAGATGACACATCTCCATCATGGTTTATTATAACCTGTGGATGGACTTTTCCTCCAGGAATCTGTACAATTCTCTTTTGAAGGCCTCGAGGTCAGATGCTGTCACCATATCCTGTGGCAGGGAGTTCCACAGACTAACAACATGTTAGCATGGAATTGGCCTTCTTCACTGCTGTAGATCTCCAGAGGCTGCATCAGTGGGGGACTCATTTGGGGCCAGGAATCCCCTTTTATGGGGATAGTGGGGATCCCCTTTTATGGGGTAGTGGGGAGGATGTAGTATGTTTTTCAACTATTTTGGGCAGAAGGGGGATCTAGGGAGGGGTTGCATCTAAGCAGGGGTAAGGAACCTTTTTTATATTTTGGGAATCACATCCACTTGTGGATGGCCTTCTCAGACCTAGTGTGGGTGGGCTAGTACATTTGCCTCCAGTTCTACCTTATTTATTTATTTATTTATTTATTTATTTATTTATTTATTTATTTATTTATTTATTAGTCTGCTTTCCAAAGTACCCAGACAAATCAAAAAGCCTTCCCCACCAAGGCCATAGCTAATGGCCCATACTTTATAGGTTTCAGCACCTTAGTCCATTGTTTACCTTAAGGCTATGGATACCATTGTCTCCCTAACGAGCCTATTTAGGCCATTGTTCACCTTATGAGCCTAATTCAGGCCAGGGTGACAAGAGGTCAAAGCTGACTGACTATATAAGATGGAGGACTCGCACTAGCTGTATTCAGACTGATGAAGCTGTTTGGATGAGCAGCAAAACGTTTCTGTCTCTCAAAAAGAAGTCCAGTAGCCATGACTCAACTTCCAGATAAGTTTATATACCACACCTCATTTCCCATAGGGAACTCTGGGCGGTTTACAAACAGAGCGATACAAACAATTTAAATATGTCTGTGAAGATTCTCAGTCATCCAGGTGAGTTTATCTGGAAGTTGAGTCATGGCTACTGGACTTCTTTTTTGAGAGATAGAAACATTTCACTGCTCATCCAAACAGCTTCCTCAGTCTGAATACAGCTAGTGTGAGTCCTCCTCTTATAGTCAGCTTTGACCTCTTGTCACCCTGGTCTGAATTAGGCTCATAAGATGAACAATGGCCTGAATAGGTTCGTTAGGGAGACATTAGTGTCCATGGCTTTAAGGTGAACAATGGCCAAATAAGGTGCTGAAACCCATCAAGAATGGGTCCTTAGCTGTCACCTTGGTGGGGAAGGCTTTTTGATTTGCCTGGGGACTTTGGAAAGCACAGCCTGATAAGTAGCAGATAGACTATGCCGGAGCCCACCACCTCTGTTGAGGGAGGGGTTTTCAATGCTCACAATTTAAACCACCACAACAAGTAATACTCAACAAAGAAAGGGGAGGAAAAAGAAAAGAGAAGGAGAGAATCCAGCAAGAAGCCTTCCGGAACTAGCAAAACCAATAAGTGACAAGGAACACACAATAAGCATTAGCGATTGCTAAGATTCCTCTGTCGCCTTCCTTTGGGGTAAAGGTAAAGGTAAGGGTTCCCCCAGCCCATGCTTGATGGTTTTCTCCGACTCTAGGGGCAGTGCTCATCTCAAAGAGCCAGCGTTATGCAAGTCCTTAGCCATGCAACCGGCAGGGTCAAATGCATTTCTGTGTACAGAACACAGTTCACCTTCCCACTTTTTTTTTTTTTTTACGGTGGTACCTCTTCATCTACTTGCATTGACATGCTTTCGAACTGCTAGGTTGGCAGGAGCCGAGGTGAACAGTGGGAGCTCCCTCCACTGCATGGCAGCACTGGGGATTCGAACTGCTGAGTGGCTGACTTTGCAGCCGACCGTTTCGGCGCTCTAGCCCGCTGAGCCACCATGCCCCCTTTGGGGAGGGAGTTGCAAATGAAGGGTCCTAGGTTAAACTGAGCCCGTACTCTTTCTAGAAGCAAAGGTGATTAAACCGTGGCTGCTGTATTGTGGGGGGTACCACGAGAAGGCAACATTCCGTGGGGAAAAAAACAATGCAGATGGGAAAAGTTGAATGCAGCAGCAGAAGAGGAAGGTGGGATGTGAGGTGGATGGACTCCATAAAAGAACCCACAACTTGGAGTTTCGAAGAAGGTCTGAGCAGGGGTGTTAACTTAATTAAGGGACCTTTTATCGGGCAGCCATAAATCAGAGGTGACTTGATGGCACAGAGTAACAGCTATCCAGTAGTTCCCAGTGCAATGCAAGGAGAGAAGGGTGGTTGGGTGATGGGGCCCTCTTTACCTGGTCGTCTTTCGGGGGCTCCTTCGGGTTGCAACTGCCTGGGCTCTGGTTTCCTTTCAGCAAAGAGGGGATTGGGAGCGGTGGATGGAGGGAGCTTTGTGACCCTTCCTCTTCCAATCTCTCCCTGCAAGGTGCTGCCGCTCTGGATCGCAGCTCTGTTGCCTTCTCTGTTTGCAGCGAGCACTTTGCTTGCAGCGCCTAGGGCAGGGGTCCTCAAAGTTTTCAAACAACGGGCCGGTCCACCACGCCCCAGACACCACTGGGGGCCGGACCACAGTCCAAAAAAAGAAAAAAAAAAGCCAACATGGAAAAAGGGGGAGGGAGGGGCAAGTGGGCAGAGCCCCCCACGATTGGCCCATGATCATTGTGTCTCCAGGGCCCCAGCAATGCCTCCTGCTCCAGATCACCACCCCGAGGTGCCACCGCTGGGATCCCTCTGCTACGCCTCCTCCTCCTCCTCCTCCTCCTCCTCCTCCTCCTCCTCCAGTGGCAGCGACTGGAGTGACTCTCCAAAGCAGGGGGTGGGTTGGGGTTGCAGTTGGTCCTGGGGGCTGGATTTAGGACCTTGGGGGGCCGCATCCGGCCCCGGGGCCTTAGGTTGAGCCCCCTGGCCTAGGGCAATGCTGGCAAACTTATGGCAAAGGTGCCAAAGGTGGCACTCGGAGCCCTTTCTGTGGGCACCCGACATCGCCCCTTCACAGCCATGGCACTTCTCCCTCCGCTCGGAGCATGCCACTGCGCTCTGTGCAGAGAGCCGGCTGAAGGGGAGGCAGCGGTTTGTGGGTTCCTTCGTAGCCCTAGTTTACTCTCCAGCCGTGCCGCTCCGGGCATCCCCAAAGCGGTGTGGCTGGAGAGTAAACGGGGGCTACGAAGGAGCCCACAAACCGCTGCCTCCCCTTCGCCTGGCTCTTTGCACGGTGCTGTTTCAAGACCACCGTGAGGGTGCTGTGGCCGCGGGACATTCAAAAAGACTGCTCTTCGATCCTCGCTTCCCCCGGAGGGTAGCATTTGTAAGCCAGGGCACCACTCTATCCAGTTTGAATTGCCCTATTGGCGCTTTGCGAAAAAAAGTTTTGAATCGCAGTTTAGGCATTCGGTCTCGAAAAGGTTCGCCATCGCTGGCCTAGGGAGACCGGGACGCTAGACGTTCCCCTACCGCAAAACACTTTCTAGTGGGCAAGGTTACGGTGGTCAGCATGAAGGGGGTTCCTCAACGGGCAAGGCGGTGCACAGGCACAGGGTCTGCACACCCCAGTCGTGGGAACCAATTGAGGGTGGGTGAGGCCAGGGAGGATCAACTGCTAGTTTTCCTTTGACCCGTTGACTTGTTCTGACGTGCTTCCATCACATACCTGAGTGCCTCAAGCTCATTCTGGAGAAGGCGCCTGATGCAGCAGCAGATCCTGGTCCAACCCGGAGGGGCCTCCGTGCGCCCAGAACGCTTCACAGCTTCCACTGAAAGGAGGAGATTTAAAAAGAAATGGCGAGCATTTATTTCTAGCTTGGACAATGACCGAGGAATGTGTCCTTTAGCGACAGTTTGGGATGATCCAGGGAATTGGCCACCAAACAGCATCCGTGCGCGCACACACACACACACACACACACACACACACACACACACACACACACACACACACACACACACACACACACACACACACACACACACACACACACACACACACACACACACACACCCGAGACATACACTGCCTGTACACTGACTCCTCATCAGCCAGGAAGTTAATGAAAACCTCTCGTTCGCCACCTCGGGTTGCATAACGAAACGTGGGTTGGATCCAGATGTTTCCCCTTGCACCTCTGTTTTGTTCGCAGCTGCTGGGTGAGTCCTTGGCTTATCAGATGGGGAGGCAGGGCCCGCCGAGGGGAGGGAGTCTGGCTTCGTGGTCAAGCACCTGCTCTGTCTTCGGAAGGTTGCCGGTTCAAGCCCAGGCAACACCTCTGGGTCAGTAGCTCCCAAGGTGGTGCTGGGGGAATGAAATGCTCGCCCACCTCGCTTGATATTCTAAAGACACACACCTGCCCACTGAACTTTGGCAGGCTGGCGTTGAATCTGTGCAAATTAGCAAAGTACGACCTGGGCTAGGGTTTTCCGTGCAGCGTTGGCACGATAAAGGCAGAGCGAAATGATCTGAAGCAGGGCAGGCGGGATGGAACGGGAGGAAACAAGCAAAAACTTGCTTTAGGGGCAGAGTTCGAGTTGTCACGGCTTCCGGGATCCTGATGGTGACATGGAGAGGTTCTGTACCTCCCTGGATCCCTGTGGCCGGGGAGGGAAAGGCCTGGAAGTGTGTGTGTGTGTGTGTGTGTGTGTGTGTGTGTGTGTGTGTGTGTGTGTGTGTGTAGCAACTTCTAGTTGGAAGAAACGGGGGCCTTGGAAGGGTCGGACTACAGTTCCGATCAGCCCCCACCTCATGCAGTCAGAGGTCGAGAATTTTGGGAGCGATGGCCCAGAACCTGCAGAGCCAACGGGGTGGCTCCCCCCTCCCCGATTAGAAACAAAGGCAGGCACCAGAGAGATTGGAGGCCAAGCAAAGACCCCCAGAAATGGAAGCAACTCTGACCCGTTTCAGTAAGGTGGATGCTGGCCAGGTGTGGTTGATTCTGCCTACATTTTCAGCCTCCCAAGAGCCCACCTGGTTGGGGGCGTTCTGTGTGTAGGTGTTCCCCCTCCACACACACACACACACAGTGGCCAGGAGGAGGGCCGGAGGGCCTCCACCCTTCGGGGACCCAGGGCATCCGGTGCTCCTGAAAAGACTCGGAGCGTGACCGTGGCCAGTGCACCCCCGGCTGGACATCCCATTGTCCTGGGTGCTTCCTGAGCTTTTCCGGGATCTCCCAAGAGAGAGAGAGAGAGAGAGCAGCCTTGTCACTTCGCCTGCCTTTTCTCCCCCCCTTTTTTTGCCCGGAAGCTGCTTTTGCCAAGGCCTGCCCTGCCCGTGTAGCGGAAAGCCAAACCGGGAGTTAATCATTGACCCAGGACGGGGGAAAGTCTGTTTTCCCGAGAAACACCACGGAAGGGTGCATTTTCTCTCCCATCCAACCCCCCGACATCCTTTTGGAGTGGGGATGTCCATATTTGGACATTTTTGAGCCGTCCACTCATCTATTGGAAGGGGAGGGGAGGTGACTCAGGGCCTGGTGCATGCAAGCCTTGTTCAGGATAAGGGGTGGTTTTTCCCCTTCCCCTTCACCCCCTCTTTCTTTCTTTCTTTCTTTCTTGCTCTCTCTCTCTCTCTCTCTCTTTTTTTCCTTTTCTCCCTTCCTGACCGGTTGCGGTCAGTTTTGGAGTCTTCTCGCGCCCGGAGCTGCTTCCAAATTTGTTCGGCCGGAGCATCCCCCTCGGGCAGGGAGAGAGGAGCCGCACGGGTGTAAGTATAGCCTCCTTATTGGCGTAGCGAATGGGGTGGCGGCGGCGGCAGCCGTGGTGGTGGTTTGAAGGGTCCAGAGTGTTACAGATTAAACCAGGCACGACCTGGCCTGGCTTTCACCCTGTCTGAACTTCTGGGACCTGCTTTGAAGGAGGGTGATGGACTGCACTCGAAAGCTTGCAATGTTCCTTTTTTTATTTTTAATAGTGGCTTATGAAGGGATCGCCTGTAACCAATTTTTGCAATCGCAGAGGGATGGGTTTGGGAGTCCTAGCACCACCGTGCTTCCTCCCCCCCGTGACACACTCCAGCCTGAGCACCTGGGAGCTTTCTCCCCACGAGTGGCAGGCACCTAACCTGACAGCCTGCATCCCAGCATTTGGAAAAGTTCCTTTTTGGGGGGACAGACGCCTTGAGAATCTCCCCCCCCCTCCTCCCCAGCCTCACAGGCTGTCTGGATTCTCCTGGGGCTGAGAGTCCTTTAAAATACATATATACAGTGGACCCTTGTATAACAAACTGTTTGTATAACATAAAATTTGTACACCATAAAAAAATTCCAGAGATAGGGGAAATTCGCTTAACAGAACCGCCTCTGGGGCGAATCCGTACAACATAAAAATGGTCGCGATTAGGGATTACTCCGTTTTCAATGCATTCCTATGGGAAATTTGTACCAAGGAAAATTTGCTTAACATGATTTCATTTGGAACAAATCAATTCCTTTATACAAGGTACCACTGTGTATATTCTCCAGCCCATAAAAGCAGGTTTCCCTTCCATTGGGGGTTCGGGGTCAGTCTTGGCAAGGCACGTAACAGCTTTTTAGGGTAACCGCCGGGCTTTTTTCCCCGTTTGGAATTGCACCTCCCCATTTAAGGCTCCCCAATGTGTGGCAGCGGTGAAGAAGGCCAATTCCATGCTAGGGATGATCAAAAAGGGGATTGAAAATAAAACAGCCAACATTATAATGCCATTATACAAAACAATAGTAAGGCTCCACCTGGAGTATTGTGTACAATTCTGGTCACCGCATCTCAAGAAAGACATAGTGGAACTGGAAAAGGTGCAGAAGAGAGCGACTAAAATGATTACTGGGCTGGGGCACCTCCCTTATGAAGAAAGGCTAAAACAATTGGGCCTCTTTAGTCTGGAAAAAAGGCGATTGAGGGGGGATATGATTGAGACATACAAAATAATGCAGGGCATGAGTAAAGTGGATAGAGGGAAGCTCTTCTCTCTCTCCCAAAATGCCAGAACTAGGGGACATACACTCAAATTGAGGGCTGGGAGAGTAGGAACTGACAAAAGAAAATATTTTTTCACCCAGCGCGTTGTAAGTCAATGGAACTCCCTGCCACAGGATGTGATGATGGCATCTGGCCTGGATGCCTTCAAAAGGGGATTGGACAGATTCCTGGAGGAAAAGTCCATCCCAGGTTACATACCATGATGGAGATGTGTAATCCCCAGGCTTTAAAAGACCAGGGTACTTCAAGGGCCAGATGCAGGGGAGTGGTATCAGGAGACAGAGATCTAGTCTCGTGTGCTCCCAGAGGCATCTGGTGGGGCCACCGTGAGATACAGGAAGCTGGACTAGATGGGCCTTTGGCCTGATCCAGCATGATGGCTCTTCTTATGTTCTTATGTTCTTATGTTATGTTGTTCTTAAGGCTGCCTTCAACCCGACGGCCGATGTATTTCCTGAGTCGATACATTTAGTTCTGCTTCATTGGAGAATTGAGGGAACGGTTTCAGTCTGCTCCTCCTGGCTGGCCTCATCAGTGGGACGGGGCCTGGTTTTGTCTTCTCTGATCTTTGCTTATTGTTTGAGCGCCCTGTATTAAGAATCCCGACAATGGCATTCTGAAACTGGCCAGATTCTCTCTCCCCCCCCCTCCCGATATTTCCCCCCAAAAGGAGAGGGCTTTTCAGCACACAAGATGAGAAACGTTTCTGCGCCTTGGCTGATGTTAGCAAAGGAAAATATATGGGCATAACCTCTACTTTATTATTATTATTATTATTATTATTATTATTATTATTATTATTATTATTATTATTATTATTATTATTATTAATAATAATAATAATAATAATAATAATAATAATAATAATAATAATAATAATAATAATAATAATAATAATAATAATAAATAAATAAATAAATAAATAAATAAATAAATAAATAAATAAATAAATAAATAAAAATAAATAAATAATCACACAGCAGACAAGATAACTACGGTGGATTTTGTATTACCAATCCCTGATTGAATGCTTCCCAAGCGTTTAGGACTGTATGTCCCAGCTTTGCTACCAAAAAAGGACTTTCGAACGGTGGTTTGGGGCATCTCTGAAGTGGTTCACACAGGCCTATAATTCCTGGATAGCACTTACAGGCATGCAGTTGCAGGGTAGCTTTTCAGGGAATTAAAGCAGCTGTGTTGATGAAGTGAGAGACTGCAGCTGACTGTAGCGCCTCCGTTGACGATTGCAGTCTATTCCCACAGTACCATCTTCTCCAGAAGGAGGGCCTGCAGCCTCTTTAGGCTTTTTATGAGCACCAGGCTAGCCAGTGGGGGCGGCCTAAACCTGCCAAGCATGTCCAAACTTTAGCCCTCCTGATATTGTGGACTACAACTTCCAGAATTCTAAGCTTAGACTGCCGCTGACAAAGGACGGTGGGAGTTGCAGTCCAAAACATCTGGAGGGACGAAGTTTGGACATGCCTGAAGGGGCCTGTATGCTGGGAACCTCCCTCACCGTTTGAATGTCAGCCTTGCAGAGAAGGAGGAGGCATTTAGGAAGCAAGGGGATGCAGGAAACACGGACGAAAACCTATATGGTAGGGAAAATGTGGCAGGCAGGCTTTCAAAAGCACCCTTCCCGCAATTCCCTACAGGGACACTGAGCAAATCGGGTCACACTTATTTAGACTTTTCAGTGCTGTCTGTCTGTCCTTCCTTCCTTCCTTCCTTCCTTCCTTCCTTCCTTCCTTCCTTCCTTCCTTCCTTCCTTCCTTCCTTTTCTTTCTTCCTTCCTTTCTCTCTTTCCTTTCTTCCTTCTTTCTTTCTTTCTTTCTTTCTTTCTTTCTTTCTTTCTTTCTTTCTTTCTTTCTTTCTTTCTTTCTTTCTTTCTCCTTTCCTTCCTACTTTCTTTCTTTCTTTCTTCCTTCCTTCCTTCCTTCGTTCGTTCGTTCGTTCATTCGTTCCTTCTTCCTTCCTTCCTTCCTTCCCTTCCCTTCCCTTCCCTTCCTTCCTTCTTTTTTTCTTTCTTTCCTTCCTTCCTTCCTTCCCTCCTTCTTTCTTCTTTCTTTCTTTCTTTCTTTCTTTCTTTCTTTCTTTCTTTCTTTCTTTCTTCTGTCCGTCCGTCCGTCTGTCCTTCCTTCCTTCCTTCCTTCCTTCCTTCCTTCCTTCCTTCCTTCCTTCCTTCCTTCCTTCTTTTTTCTTCCTTCCTTCCTTCCTTCCTTCCTTCCTTCTTTCTTTCTTTCTTTCTTTCTTTCTTTCTTTCTTTCTTTCTTTCTTTCTTTCCTTCCTTCCTTCCTTCCTTCCTTCCTTCCTTCCTTCCTTCCTTCTGAGTGTTACACAGTTTAAAATTATGAAATATGTGTAACAGGCATTAGAATGCTAAAATCATCATACTTTTTTAAAAAATTAGAAGCATTGTACCTAGCGTTTGCTAGATCTTCTTTTGTACACATGGTAGGGCGTAGATTGCATCCACTTAAGTACTGCATGGATTGAATTTCCCTACAGTCACTGAAACTTTGTCCTGAATCCAAGTGGTCCCATTTTACTGGGTTATTCTCTTATCGTCTCACTTCACTTTGAAGTCTCTTAAGTGACAACCAGGTGGTCCAGCCAGAGGTTTGTTCTGGTGGCGGGAGACACTCTTCTGCATCCATCCATCCAGCAAATCTTTTCTGGGACCCCCCATCTTTGTTTTTCAGAGGGGGGCGGGGGGCTTCTGCAGGGCTTTGTGAAAGGTGTTTTGCAACAGCGATGAAATTTAGGAAAAAGTGAACATTTTTCAAGGGTATTAGTAGAGCTCTAAATTGAACACTTTGCATGCTGACGTGAAAGGCAGTCCATCTCCTTTTCTTTTATTTCCCCCTTCCCCACTCCCAAAAAAGAGGATTGGAAAAGAGGAATTTGCGGAGTAGCTCTTAAAAGGCAGCGAGGTTTTGCTGAAAAGGGGTGACTAATAAGATGATGAGGTTGATGATAGTGCATAACGGTGACATGTACTGTGTTAGTGGAGCCAGGGAGAGCGGTGGAGGAGGTGCTATTAAAAGTCATCAAAATCGTACAGATGATAGCAGATAATCAACATAGACGGTGAGGGATAAATATCCCAATTTTCAGTCATGCTAGGATGAATACGATGGCACCAGATCTGGCTGGTTTAGGGTGTACTTTTTTTTTTAGTGATTCTGCGGCATCAGGCAGCCTGGAGCTTACACGTTCCACAGCAAAACCAGCAAACTCTTGATATACTTTGTGATTGATTGATTGATTGATTGATTGATTGATTGGGGATGAAGCTGTAGAAGTTATAAGAAGCCCCCAAATTTGGGTGGGAGAAGATTGGAGGGCTAGATCAGGACCCAGGAGAGCTAAACTTGGGCATCCTATTTCATATGATCCAGTCCAAGGAAGGGGGAGTGGAACGGCTTTTTGGCTGGGCAGTGGTGCCCAGTGGACGCTGCAGCTCTTTCCCAAACCATGCAGGTTGGCCATCCTTGGAGGTGGCCCTGCCAAGATGACACAACAGTCCAAACTTTATTTATTTATTTATTCATTTATTTATTTTATTTACAATTTTTTTTTAGCCGCCCCACTACCATGAGGTCTCTGGGCATCATACAAGTGTTAAAAATGATAAAACAATAAAATTATTAAAACTATAAAATACAATACAATTAAAACAACATACAATGCCAATTATACAATTATACAACCGTGCTGCTAATGTGTCCAAGAGAATAATCTATTTAAAATGCTGGCCAAACAGGAAGGTCTTTGCCTGGCGCTCAAAAGCCAAAAGGGAGGGCATTCCAAAACTGGGGGGCAACTGCCGAGAAGGCCCTGCTTCGACATGCCACCCCCCCTCACCTCTTTGAGGGATGGCACCTTCAGCAGGGCCTCCTGGCCTGACCTTAGAGTACGGGCAGGCTCCTATGGAAGAAGGCGGTCCTTTAGGTAGCCAGTTCCTAAGCCATTTAGGACTTTATAGGTAAGCCAGTCAGTCAGACACCTTTAGTAAGGAGCCTCGTGGTGCAGTGGTTAAATGCCTGTCCTGCAGGTAAAACTGTGCTCACGACCTGGGTTCAATCCCAGGTAGCAGGCTCAAGGTTCACTCAGCCTTCCATCCTCCCGAGGTCAGTAAAATGAGTACCCAGCTTGCTGGGGGGGGGGGCAATGTGTAGCCTGCACACTGTAATTAAAATTGTAAACTGCCCAGAGACTACTTGTAGTGGTATGGGGCGGTATATAAGCAGAACACTTTGCTTTGCTTTGCTTTATTGGCATAAATTTATAGGTAAGCAAAATAAGAAAGAGAGAAAGAAAAAAAGCCCCTGACAGTCCCGAGCTGGGCAGCTACCTCAAAAACAGCAGAAAAGTTGACTTATCAAATTAAAATATAGAGAGGGGAAATCAAACACGATACATTTATGAAAACCTGGAAGCCTTTATTAACATATGGACTTAGCACAAGAAACAAAGAATATGTTATGGGGAATAATTTTGACTGCAGGAATGTACAATTTTAAAATAATTAATTTATTTGTGTGTGTGTCGTAATTAAATATGTTAGAAGATGAATCAGTGGGTGTCTATAGAGATGGATATTGGACTCACCGAATGTATATATAAGGAGATGCTATTGTACTAAATTCTTGACTTGCCTTTTAAATCAATATTTTTATAATGAAAAAAAAAAATAAAAAATGACAACAACAGCTACAGAACTGCCAGCACTCAAGTTAGTGATCTGGGATGGTGATTAGCTTCCAGAGTGTGAACATAAAAACCTAAGAAGAGCCCTGCTGGATCAGGCCAAAGGCCCATCTAGTCCAGCTTCCTGGATCTCACGGTGGCCCCACCAGATGCGTTTGGGAGCGCACGAGACTAGATCTCTGTCTCCTGATACCACTCCCCTGCATCTGGCCCTTGAAGTACCCCTGCTTTAAGCCTGGATATGGCACATCTCCCTCATGGTTTGTCACCTGTGATGGACTTTTCCTCCAGGAATCTGTCCAATCCGCTTTTGAAGGCATCCAGGCCAGATGCCATCACCACCTCCTGTGGCAGGGAGTTCCACAGACTAACACGCTGTGCGCCTCGAGTGACTTTCGAACCAAAGAAGCACTTGGCTCCATGCATGCTTCATATCTTTTATGGGCTATTGATATTTCCTATTAAGTGGCCAAGAGCAACTGTTAGTGGCTTGGTAATCAGTGGCGCCCACAATTACCTCCTCTTCTAATTGTAGGCATGATGGCAGCAATTTTTACACCTCTCTGTGGTTCTGATTATTAGGCCCCCTTTTGTGTGAGGTGGCCCAAGCTACTACCAAGGTCTTTAGGCTGTAGGGAGACAATGCATATTTTATTAACCCATGGCTATTGCAAGCCTCCAACGCAAGTGTTTTGGGAGGTGGTGTTGGCTGAGTAACTCAGGAAGTTCCCCCTCCCCCAATAACTTTGGGAATAGTTTTTGTGGCAAAACCCATTAATCTTTCCAGAGCTGTTAAGTCAATTTGATACTGGGGGTACGTATTGGTGCTCCAAAATTGGTATACTTTTATTCTCCAAAATGTTTTTTCTTTGCCTGTGCAATGCTGGCAAACTGTATGTTGGTATAAATCAGGGCTGTTCAACTTTGAACAGGCCAAGGTCTACTTTTTCTGGCCCAAAGTACCTGAGGGCTACTACACTAAAACCTCTATTTACGAATTTTGTCCGTTCTGAGCACATGCTCCTAAGTAAAAACTTTTGTAAGTAAACAGCATTTCCCCATAGGAATGCATTGAAAATCATTTAATCTGTTCTGGAGGGAAAGAGATTTCAATGCACCATGGCCCTTGAACTGCCCCTCTCGGCTGAGACAGGGAGGGGTGGAGAACATATCCCCTCACTTTTTTATTGATGGCTGGCAGGCTACTTTTGAACCCTTTGTGGGCTACCAGTAGCCCACGGTCTACCTGTTGGACAGGCCTGGTATAAATGAAAGGTTTTTGAATTTGCGAGAGGGGTGTTGTTGGTGTATGGGGTACGCATTGCAGAAATTGCATAGTTTATCATGGTAAATTCTTTCGGGGGAAATCACATGCATTGGGTGGGGTGTTTGTATCTTTTCAGTCAATCAGCCAGTCCCTCTGAGCATGCTCTGTTTTGACGCTTGCCTCCTGGGTGGGAAAGAGCTCGACTTTTGAGCAGTGATGTTTTGGGCGATTAGTAAAAGCCTCAACCCAGGACGTTCCCGTCTCACACTCAAGGTTGGGTGAGCAAAATCTCACCAGGCTGAATGAACTCTCAGCAGACTGACGTAATGTGTTGCGGTCGCCTGTCCCATGGACAAGGGTAAATACAGTCCGATTTCTTTTATCCCCGTTTCCTGATTCAAGCCAAACCTCCCCTCGTGAGACGGTGCTTGGGTGTTGGTGGTAGGGCCAAAAGACAGCCAAGGTGTGGTGGTGATTGTATGGGTTGGCAAATAGACTGGGAGAGGTCCACGAAGGAGAACGGTTATATTGACTCACATCAGTTAAGATCATTTACTTCTGTTTTGTTGGCTCTTAGTGGGGGAGGGAATGCTACTGCCTTCATGCCTCATGGGTCTGTCCCCTGGAAATACCCCTCCAGCCACTGTTGGAAACAGGAAGCTCAGTATGGGTATCATTCAACTGCAGACTGCAGGGAGATAAGAGAGCACTTTTCAAATACTTGCAAGGATGCCATGCAAAGAAGTGGGGAGGATCTGTTCTTGACCAATCAAGAATTCATAGAATCATAGAATCATAGAGTTGGAAGAGATCTCAAGGGCCATCTAGTCCAACCCCCTGCCATGCAGGAACCCCCATCACAGGACCCCGACAGATGGCCATCCAGCCTCTGCTCAAAAACCTCCAAAGAAGGAGACTCCACCATCCTCCTTTGGGGCAGCATCTTCCACTTATGTTGGACAGCTCTAACTGTCATGAAGTTCTTCCTAATGTTCAAATGGAATCTCTTTTCCTGTAGTTTGAAACCATTGCCCCGAGTCCTAGTCTCTGAAGCCATGGAAAACAAAACAGTCCCTTCTTCAATATGACATCATCCTTTCAAATATTTAAACATAGCTATCCTATCCCCCCCTCAGCCTTCTTTTTGAAAGGCTAAACATTCCCAGTTCCCTAAGCCATTCCTCATAAGACATTTCCTCCAGACCCTCAACCATTCTGGTCGCCCTCCTCTGCACCCGCTCGAGGTTGTCAACATCCTTTTTAAATTGAGGCACACAGAAGTGGACACAGGACTCCAGATGGGGTCTGACCAGAGCAGAACAGAGTGGTACTATCACTTCCCTTGATCTAGACACTATGGTTCTGTTGATGCAACCAAGAATCAAGAATGGGCTCAAGCTACAGTGAAGCCAGATTTAGGCTGAATACCAGGAAAAACTTCCTAACTGTTAGAGCAGTACAACAATGGAATCAATTACTTTAATAGGTGGTGAATGCGCCAACACCGGAGGCTTTCAACAGAAATTTAGATAACCAACTGGCAGATACCCTTGGATTTATATTCCTGCCTCGAGTGGGTTGATGGCCTTCCAGCATAATGATTCTATCATTTTATGAGTCAACACATCTCTGTGTGGCTACGGGTATATATTGGAGTGCTGAAAATAACAATACAGTGCACCCCATATAACATGCAGTTTGTTTAACAGAAAATCCACTTCAAGGAAAAATTTCTGGAGATGGGGGAAATCACTTAACAGAATCGCCTATGGGGCAAATCCGTAGAACAGAAAAACAGTCGCGATTAGGGATTAATCAGTTTTCAATGCATTCCTACAGGAAATTTGCACAAAGGAAAATTTGCTTAACAGAATGTCATTTGGAACGAATTAATTCCTTTATACAAGGCACCACTGTATATCAGTCTCTGTCTCCCATCTTTCCACCCCAGTTGCAGACACCAAGATGTGCATCTAGCATTTTCGGGTAGGATGCTGCTGAGTTGTTACTGTAAACTGCCCAGAGTAGCCTTTGGACTAGATGGTGCGGTATATAAATCCAATAAAACAAACAAAATAAATAAATAAATAAGATGTCATGTTCTGTACTGAACACTTGTAAATGTCCTGGAAGTTCTCTGGTTCAGAAGATGCCCTAAAGAGCAATGCAGAGTGATGATGTGGCATGTTAGAATTTCATCGGGTTCTGCCTGAAATCCCTCGATATTGAAAAACATTGAAAGGTCAAGTGATCTGTGGAAACGGCTCTTCCTGATCCAAGGAAGCCGGGAAAAAGAGAACAAAGCATGTGGTGATCTGTGACTTTTGCTTTCCTTATGTTTCACTCTCGCCCCAATTTCGTATTGGATTGTTGGAGTTTGTGCACGTTTTTGGTACACATTTTTCTTCCGAGTTACATTTTGATGCGCGTCTTTGGCGCTGGCGATGTTTTTGGCCTCATTCTGTGCGCTTGTCGCTATCTTCCAAGCGTTCACATTTGCACTTCTGCACACCTGTGCATTTTGTTTCTGCTGAAATGCATGGTACACCTTGAAAACGGGCACTTTTTGAAGGACTTCCTCCTAGCACTAGAGATTCCTATATACTTGGTAGGAGATATAAGTCCAGTCAATAGATCTTGCATTCATTCCTGGGCAGATCATGAAAATTCTGTTCTGAAAGTCTTGTGCCGTCCCTGAGATGTCATAAGAACCTAAGAAGAGCCCTGCTGGATCAAGCCAAGGGCCCATCTGCTCCAGCTTCATGGATCTCTCAGTTGGTGCCACGAGATGCCTTTGGGAGCACATGAGGCAACTAGATCCCTGTCTTTTGATGCCACTCCCCTGCATCCTACACTTTGAGTTATCCTCCTTTTAAGCCTGGAGAGAACATGCATCCCCATCATGGCTTGTAACCTGTGATGGACTTTTCCTCCAGACATCAGTCCAGTCCCCTTTGAAAGGACTCTAGGCCAGATGCCATCACCACATCCTGTGGCAGGGAGTTCCACAGATTAACAACACATGTCCAGATAGTGAGGGAAGTACATTGGACAAGTTACCTTGTTGCGTTGCAATTCCCACTATCCTACCATCTGCATGACCAGTGCATGTGTGAATGGTCTTCCGTTTTCTTTTAAAAACAGAACACATACACATATATTTGAATTTGGAATTATATATATATTTTTTCCTTTGCTCTTCTAGTCCAGTTTTCTTTAATCCAGCTTGGCACAGCTCTTAGGGTTCAATGTGGAACCATTTGCGTTCGAAGTGATCGTGCTAACCTGGCCTGGGCTCCCTTCCCAAGGTGGTCTTGTCTCTGGGAGGGCCTCTGACAGTTGGAGTAGCCAGTTCCAGGTGGGATGGTCCAAAGGTCTGCCTAAGCTTAGGCAGCTTCTAGGACTTCATAGAATCGTAGGGTCGTTTTGGAGTTGGAATGGGGCCCTTTAAGGCCATCCAGTCCATTCCCGGCTCAAGGCTGGCATCCCAATCAAAGCAGTTCAGACAGACCGTCTTGAAGGCCTCCGGTGTTGAAGAAGCTACCACTTCTCGAGGCCATTGGTTCCATTGTTGTACTGCTCGAACAGTCAGAAAGTTTTTCCTGATATTCAACCGAAAACTGGCTTTCGGTCACTTGAGGCCCTTGTTGTGTACATTCTGGATTGATCCAGAACAGATCCTGCTCCTCCTTCTGCATGACAACCTTTCGACTATTTGAAAAATGGTATCCTGTCTCCCCACAGTCTCCCTTTCTTGCGGCTAAATATCCCCAATTCTTTCAGTTTTTCCTCCGAGGGCTTTGGATTCCAACCCCCGGGTCATCTTTGCTGCCTTCTCTCAGCTTGTTCCAATTTGTCAGCCCCCTTCTTGAAGTGTGGCATCCAGAAGTGGACCCAGGAGTCTAGATGAGGCCTAACTTGTTCTAAATAGAGGGGGATCTAGTTTCTTGCCGGATTTGGAGACTATAATTCTATTAATACAGTAGGACCCCCGTATCCACTGATTCGTTATCCACAATTAAGTTATCCACGGTTGGCAGGGAGAAAAATTAAATAAATAATTCAGCCGCCGCAAAGCAAGCTACTGTCACAAAAAGCAAGCTGTAAAGCAAGCTACTGTCAACGCAAGGCATCCGTAAAGCAATCTACTGTCACAAAAACAGAAGTTTTGGGGCTTTTTGGTGTTCTTTCTTATCCAAGGTTTTCATTATCCATGGGAAGGCCTGGAACCAATCCCCAGCGGATACTGGGGTCCTACTGTACACCCTAAAAAGCAGTTGCCTTTTTTGTGGCCACATCACACTGTTGGCTTGTGACTTGTGATCTAGGACGGTTCCAAGATTCTTCTCAGTTGTAGTATTGCTGAACCAAGTGTCCCCCGTCTGGTAACTATGCATTTGGTTTCTTTGCACGCATACCTTTAAATTTCATTCTGTTGGTTTCAGCCCAGTGCTCCATCCTATCAAGATCTTGATCCCGTTTGTTCCTTAGTTGACGTTCCACAGCAATAGTGACGGGGCCGGTTTAGAGGAGTAGTGCCAGCCTACCTAGTCAGGAAGGCATTTTGTGATCTGCTGAATGCCGTCTGAATTTATCGGGTGCCTACCCGACTGTTGGTTGCCTTCTGTGTGTTTTATTTGGAAGCTGGTTTTACTTTCGTTGTTAACGGAAGCCAGTTTGATAACTCGGTTAAAAACAGGACATGAATTACTACCAACAAATAAATGGTAAACAGGAAAAAAAATGCTGATGCTACTCACTCCTGTCTAATACCTATACAGTGGTACCTTGTATAAAGGAATTAATTTGTTCCAAATGAAATTATGTTTAGCGATTTTTCCTTTATACAAATTCCCATAGGAATGCATTGAAAATGGAGTAATCCCATTTTTATGTTGTACAGATTCTCCCCATAGGGAATTGTGTTAAGCAAATTTCCTCTATCTCTGGAAATTTTTTATGTTGTACAGATTTTAGGATATACAAACTGTTTGTTATACAAGGGTCCACTGTAGTTTTGCTTCTCTGTGTTCAGCACATTTGACGTCTGGAGGTTTGTGGCCGGTCTAAGTTCATTGGGGAGAGCTTGGTTATCAAATACCAAGGACCAGGAGTTAAGCTCTGTGTGTGTGTGTGTGTGTGTGTGTGTGTGTGTGTGTGTGTGTGAGTGAGATCTGCAGATTGCATCCTCCCCAAATGAACCATAGTTGCGCATGGCGGTTCTGGAATGCAAGCACTTCTTATTTATTCCTTTATGACTGAGAGCCCCATAAAAGTATATGGCACTTAGCAAACGCAAAGAGGCCAAAAGCCACTCTTTCTGGGAAATGTACAGCCTCGAGGTAGAGCAGAGACATATCAGCCGGAGGGGGGGGGGTTCCTATTGCCACAGTGTGTCTGGAGGGTGGATTAGTGGGATTCCTGGTAGAGGATAAGGGAGCAGATAAAGAAGAGATGGGTTGGCCGTAGAGACCAAGGACAAGCCTTGCGCACAAACCCACCCTTCCCCATTTTGGTTTGGAGCCCCCTTTGGGGATTTGGAGTGTGTCCTGGATCATTCCAAAGTACAGCAGGACCCCACTATCCGCTGGGGATTGGTCCCAAGCCTTCCCGTGGATAATGAAAACCGTGGATAAGAGAAAGTGCCAAAATGTTCCCCAAAACTGCTGTTTTGTAATAGTAACTTGCTTTGCAGCTGCTGTTTTGCAACAGTAGCTTGCTCTACGGCTGCTGTTTGTGACGGTAGCTTGCTTTATGGCTGCTCGTTGTGACAGTAGCTTGCTTTGTGGATGCTGAATTATTTATTTATTTATCCTCTGCCAACCGTGGATAACTGAATCAGTGGATAATGAATCAGTAGATACATACAGGGGTCCTACTATAGTTGTTTGCCCATTCAGTTGCAGATGAGCCCCAGATCTTAAGTGACTCATGCGTCGGACCATGCATTGGCTGGCCAACATGGAACATCTTTTTTGTTCTTGCATGATTGTGTTTTACAAGCTGCAAAAGACACTTGTTTCATTCACAAAACAGAGTTGCATGCAGTGTTCTGCACAAATTTAAAAATGAGGTGAAGAAACGCCCGGCTCTTGGGTGCCTTGGACCTTCGACCAGCATCTCAGACGAGGGTTGGGACGTCCTCGGAGTGCGGCCACAGCATTGTGAAACAAGCAGACTGGTGTAAAATCCCAAGTGCAGGAATAATTATATTTCACATTCTCCTCTTTGTGGCTTCCCTGATTGCTTGACTTGCCCTCGTTTCTTGCCTTTGATCAGTGCTGAAATTGGAACAATTGAGCACTGGTTAAAAATGTGAAAACGAAAACTTCCAAAGAGATATTCAAAACTTTGAAGAAAGGGTTTGAAACGTTGTCTCAAGTCCAGCCCCCAACACCAAAAAATATTAGAGAACCAAGTCCCTTCAGAAAAGTTGTTGGGTTGCAGCTGTGTCACCTACTGGGTCGTTGGTCACACTAACCAGGTCCAGTGGGATCCAGTGCATCTGGAGATTTCCCTGGTCTTAGAGGGAGACCCAAGCAGCTTCAACCAAATAAAATCAAGTTAGAGATCAAATTTTGTGATGTGGCTAAAATAACCTGGGAGCTGGTGGTTCCCTTGGGTTCTTCTTCAGGGGAAAAGACAGGATAAAAATTGTTTTAACTGACTAATCAATAGTCGTGGTAAATCTGTGCAACATCTTGTCAACATCTTTGACACTGAAGAGAATGCTATGTTTGGTTAGATTCTTTACGTGCAGGTTGGTCAACCAGTAGCTGCCTGGGGCTCTTACAGAGGAATTTCTCCCAGCTTTTCCTGGAGGCTCTGGGGCTTCAACCTGCATGCAAGTGAGAGGTGGTTTACTACCGTGCTACACTCTTTTCTCCACCATCATGGAAAGGCTGCTGGGAAAGCCCTTGGCGATCGAATAGACAGGCCCCGAGACAGGATTAGACAGCAGCATCTACGCACTGTTCTAAGCGGGACTGTAGCTCCTTCACAGAGCACCGACGTTAAGCTAAGAGGCACTGATTTTATACGACTTGGTATTAAAACCAGAGGTGTGTACCCTTAAGAGTGAGGCAGCTGGGCACATTTTTGGGAGTTGTAGCCCATAAGAATCAAAGCTGCATTGAACCCTTAGAAGATGCCCTGGATGCATCTGGTGGGGCCACTGTGAGATACAGGAAGCTGGACTAGATGGGCCTTTGGCCTGATCCCGCAGGGCTCTTCTTAAGTGCACATATGCACAAAACGTCACATTAAAATATGAAAGTTAGTCTTTAAGGGGCCACATGTTTGTGTCTTTTGTTTTGTTTTGTTTTTTTGTTTTTCTTTAATTTTTGCCTGAAATTCTTATGTTCTTATGTTCTTATCCATTTCTGCAAGCCAAACCAAATGCTCAGACTTGTCCACCGAGGTCCACCAGGTGCCCCAGAGCAGGATATGATGTTGATAATGTTCTCCTCTAGTTTTCTTTTTCTCTCAGTGACTTCTTCCCAGAGGCCTCCTGCCTCCTCCTATTGTACAGTTAGCATTTCTGGTGCCACCCATTGAATGGTTTTCCATCAAGGTGAATATGCCCAGCTCTCTTTGAAGGCCATCCCGGTTGTGTAGGTATCACCTTGTACGAATTATTTCCAAACTTCAGCTCCTATTAGTAGCAGCAAATGTGTCCGTGCCCTCTTTCTGTGCACGTTCGAGTAGCTTCTGCCTTACAGCAAACATTGTAGAGTGTTTTGAGATACTCGAGAGGTGCAAAGAATGGTTTAATAGCGTAAGCCTCACCCTGTGAATTTCCGTGGCTGGACTGGCATTTGAACCAAGGTAACCTGAGTGGTAGCTCTACTCTCATTCCATTTTTCACACGCTGACGTGCGTGTTGCAGCCAGTGTTAAAAGTTTTCTTTATCACTTCTCGGCCCGTGACGGCTGCAGAACGCCAACGCATAGCAAGATAAGACAGTCATTGAAAGCAGATGACAGGCAGTCTTTGAAAACCAGGCCAAGAACCGCTCTGAAAGCCAAAGCTCAAACCAGCTTCACACACTGACAACCATACACAGTATTGTTGAGGTTGGTCATCAAATCAACGCAGAAAAGCAAAGTGTTCTGCTTATATACCGCCCCATACCACTTCAAGTGGTCTCTGGACAGTTTACAGTTATAATTACAGTAATGCAGACTGCACATTGCCTTCCCTGGCAAGCTGGGTTCTCATTTTACCGACCTCAGAAGTATGGAAAGCTGAGTCAACCATGAACTGGCTACCTGGGATTGAACCCCAGGCCGTGAGCACAGTTTTAGCTGCTGGACAGGCTTGAGGCTCCTTAAATATCCTGGGTTGTCTCTCTCTCCCCCCCCTCCAATCCTTGTCTCACAGCAGACTCCCCAGATGCTTTAGGCTTGGTAAAGGTAAAGGTTTCCCCCTGCACATATGTGCTAGTCATGTCCGACTCCAGGGGGAGCGCTCATCTCCATATTTAAGCCGAAGAGCCAGTGTTGCGCAAGTCCTTGGCCACGTGGCCGGCATGGCTGCAAGGAAACCCTGTTCAAGGAAGGCAGCCTGATTTCCTTTGGGAGGGAGTTCCAAGACCTTCGATGCCCGGCCCTCACTGCCATAGTCTCAGGATGCTCGGACGTGCCAAGGGGACCTCTGCAGAAGATGCCGCCTTCTAGACAGGCAGATGTGTGGGGGTTTGTGTGTGATCAGATTCCCCCAGCTTCAAAAGGCAAGAGAGCTCTGTAGATCCAAACCAGCACCGCGAATCGAGCTTGGATGCCACTTGGACAGGGTTGCCCCCCATGGGTTCATGGCTGGTGCCCGAGGGTCTCTGAAGCGTATCCCAGACAAGCATGTGGCTGCTGCAGCAGCCCCCCTTCTGCACCAGCTGTAGGGGCCGTTGCCATGCAGTGCCATATATTCTCCTTTAACAGAAGGGATGCCCTGAATTTCAGGCCTGGGGAGTGTTTGTTCAAGGGAAACCCAAAGCCTTGAAGAGCACGTGCCGCCTCTGGTGTTAACGGTTTGTCACCATGTTCTTGGCTAAGGGCCGGGTGCCTGCTGTTCCCACTCAGGGTCTCTGGGAAAAAATAAACAGTGGCAACCGGCGACACTTGTGGGTGTGCACCCCCTGCCTCCAAATATTACTTGGAATCTCCAGGAAAAAGTCAAAACATTGCTCAGAGCGCAAGGTAAATATTTTCTCATGTTTTGGGGCTTTTCTGCTTGCTTGGAATATTCACACATCGGCATGAGGATTTTCAACAGATCAAACATTTTTCAATTCTGTGGGTTCTTATTGAGCCTCTGTGTTGAATTGATTGATTGATTGATTGATTGATTGATTGATTGATTGATTGATTTTAGTGATTGTTTGATTCTTCTTGGAAACGGATGGAAACCACCCCCAGTGGGTGACAATGTTTTCAAAAGGTTTCAATAACTACGTTTAGTGGAAGGAAGGTGGGATTCTAAGTGGCTTAAATGAAGTAACTCTAAATGTGCAGCCTTTTCTTTCTGAACGCAACTGGAGAATCTTTCCAAAAAAGAACGCATATGCCAGGGACCAATTTTTGTGAATGATATTTGAGGAAGGCTGCCTCCTGGGCAGAGACCTTTTTTTGTAATTTCCCCAGGCATTTATAAAACTCCCTAGTGACTGTTTTCCTGTTTTCAGTGTTGCCTTTTTTACTCTGCTGCTTGCGGATCTTCCTGTTTTAATCATAAGGACATAAGACCCTAAGAAGAGCCCTGCTGGATCAGGCCAACGGCCCGTCTAGTCCAGCTTCCTGTATCTCACATTGTGGCCCCACCAGATGCGTTTGGGAGCGCACGAGACTAGATCTCTGTCTCCTGATAGCACTCTCCCTGCATCTGGCCCTTGAAGTACCCCGGTTTTAAGCCTGGAGATTACACATCTCCATCATGGTTTGCAACCTGTGATGGACTTTTCCTCCAACAATCTGTCCAATCCCCTTTTGAAGGCATCCAGGCCAGATGCCCTCACCACCTCCGGTGGCAGGGAGTTCCACAGATTAACAACACGCTGGGTGAAAAATATTTTCTTTTGTCAGTTCTTACTCTCCCAGCCCTCAATTTGAGTGGATGTCCCCTAGTTCTGGTATTTTGTGACAGGGAGAAGAGCACCCCTCTATCCACTTGACTCATGCCCTGCATTATTTTGTGCATCTCAATCATATCCCCCCTCAGGGTGGATAATTAATTAATTAGGGTAGGTTTTACATTTCTTTATTTGCCATATTTATATTTTACTCGTTTTTATATCTCAGAATAGTGGACTATTGTATTTTAGGATTTAAAAGATAATTTTAAGGTGTCATGTGTTTTTGTCTTTTTCTGTTCTGTTTCTTTGGACGTTGCCTCTTTTTTCAATGTTCCTTAAAATGCAAGTGTAGAAAAAAACCCAAGAGTGAGTAAGATAGTAAAAAAATTAAAACAAAAAATGATATTCTGAGTAAGAATGTCTAGAATGTTAGAAGATATTTAAAATCCAGAAGCCTACACCTTTTCTCTCTCTTTCTTGCTCCTTCCCTTGTCTGAACATTTAGTTTCCTCAGAAAACCAGTTGCGCCGCTGGGTTACTCCCCCCAAAAGCTCTTTAATTTTCCTCGAATGAACCTTTTCCTGTCTGAGACAGTTAATCCATCACATGAGCAAGATTCTGAGGGTTTAGAAGCTGCCAAGGAAAGAGAGAGAGAGAGAGAGAGAGAGAACAGGTGGGCATGCATATCTATCTATCTATATCTATATATATATCCAACTTAATTCAGGTCCTCTCCCCCCATGTGTTGTCCAGTCAATCCTGTCTTGCGCAACCCCTTCCAGGGTTTTCTAGGTGGAAAGTACTCATGAGTCTTTTCCCATTTTCTTCTTCCGAGGCCTAAAACACTGAGCGATCCAGCCAGTGCAATTAAGTCTATCAAAGGGCTTGTAATCATTTACATGCCTTACTTAAGCCAAATAAAGTATAGTTGTTGTGAGATTTTTTTTTCTGGAAGAACACAGCCAAGCAGCCTGAAAAACTCACGACAACTATGAGATCCTGGCCATGAAAGCCTTTGAGAATACAAATAAAGTATGTTAGAATGAATTTCTTTTTTCTTTCTTTCTTTCTTTCTTTCTTTCTTTCTTTCTTTCTTTCTTTCTTTCTCCTCCCTCCCTCCCTCCCTTTCTTTCTTTCTTTCTTTCTTTCTTTCTTTCTTTCTTTCTTTCTTTCTTTCTTTCTTTCCCCTTTCCCTCTTTCTTTCTTTCTTTCTTTCTTTCTTTCTTTCTTTCTTTCTTTCTTTCTTTCTTTCTTTCTTTCTTTCTTTCTTTCTTTCTTTCTCCCTCCCTTTCTTTCTTTCTTTCTTTCTTTCTTTCTTTCTTTCTTTCTTTCTTTCTTTCTTTCTTTCTTTCTTTCTTTCTTTCTTTCTTTCTTTTTTCTTTCTTTCTTTCTTTCTTTCTTTCTTTCTTTCTTTCTTTCTTTCTTTCTTTCTTTCTCCCTCCCTCTCTTTCTTTCTTTCTCCCTCCCTCCCTTTTTTCTTTCTTTTTCTTCCTTCCTTCCTTCCTTCCTTCCTTCCTTCCTCCTCCCTCCCTCCCTCCCTCCCTCCCTTTCTTTCTTTCTTTCTTTCTTTCTTTCTTTCTTTCTTTCTTTCTCCCTCCCTTTCTTTCTTTCTTTCTTTCTCCCTCCCTCCCTCTCTTTCTTTCTTTCTTTCTTTCTTCTTCTTTCTTTCTTTCTTTCTTTCTTTCTCCTCCCTCCCTCCCTCTCTTTCTTTCTTTCTTTCTCTCTCCCTCCCTCTCTTTCTTTCTTTCTTTCTTTCTTTCTTTCTTTCTTTTTCTTCCTTCCTTCCTTCCTTCCTCCTCCCTCCCTCCCTCCCTTTCTTTCTTTCTTTCTTTCTTTCTTTCTTTCTTTCTTTCTTTCTTTCTTTCTTTCTTTCTTTCTTTCTTTCTTCCAATCTATTCTTTCTTTCTGTGTGTGTGTGTGTGTGTGTGTGTGTGTGTGTGTGTGTGTGTGTGTGTGTGTGTGTGTGTGCATTCTTGTGTTTCTTTCTTTCTCCCTCCCTCCCTGCCATTCTGTTCTGGTGAGGAAAGTTCTGGATGCCTTGGCCAGAATTCATAACTTGGACCCAGAGGGGACTGGGCTCCCTTGGGGTCTGTCCTCCCTAAGAGGCCATTTACAGCTGTTAGCAAAGGATCCCAGGGGCAACCTTAGTTTCCCAGCAGCTTTGCCTGTTTTCAGAACAAATTAGCAAACAGAGGTAATAATTCCAGGGAATTGCCGAAGGTCATTTACACAACAGCGGGGAGAGAGGCAGCATCCATCCCAGGTGTCGTGGGGCCAGGCTCAGGATAACAGCATGGGGTTGTGAAAAGCTAGGTTTCCACATTAAACTCCTTATTCTCGTGGATATAAAGGGGAAACCTGGATTACTTGCTGTTTTGGGGTGAGGGAGATGACTTGGCTACTGGACGCTGCCCTTTAGACCGAAAACCGACAGGGCATCACTGGTGCATGTTGCCACTGACCTGAAACCCTTTAGAATCATTGAACCATCAAGTTGGAAGGGAGCCTCTAAAGGCATCCAGTCCAACCCCCCTGCTTAAGGCAAGCATCCAAATCAAAGCCGATCAGACAGATGGTTGTCCAATTTCCTCCAACCTCCGGGTCGGAGAGGTAGGCAGGAGATCTCTCAATGCCATCTGCAAGGAATCGTAAGCAGCTGAAGACATCTGCTTGGGAATACCCTGAAGCAAATGGTGAGCCACAGTGTGAGACAGAAGGCTGGACTGGGTGGGCTGTGGCCTGATCCAGCAGGGCTGTTCTTACGTTCTTATGTTCTTATGTTCCTCTCGAAGGCCTCAAGCCTTGGAGTGCTCACTGCCTCTCAAGGTCACTGGTTCCATTGTCGTACTACTCTAACAGTTAGGAATTTTTTCCTGATATTCAGCTGAAATCTGGGTTCTTGTAACTATGGCCCAGTGTGGCATGTCCTGCACTTTGGGTTTATTTATTTATTTATTTATTTATTTATTTATTTATTTATTTATTTATTTATGTACTTATTACTTGCCCAATTTTCCTGTAGGGAACTCTGGGCGGTGTACAGCACATCACCAAAAGCGACTACCCAACAATAAACCACGATACATAAACAAACACAAAACATCATAAAAATACACCGCATAGTAAAATAGACCCTAAAATGATTGCAAAGAGATCCTGCTGCTCTTCTTTCAAGTCTTCAAAGAGTCCTCTCTTATTGCCCCTCAGTCTTCTTTCCTGAACTTGCCCAGTTTCTTCCATCTTTCTCGTCGTCCTGGTTGCCCTCCTTGACACTTTGCTGGCCCTGCCACACCATCAATCTGCGTAGGCCCTGGTTGTTTAAGTTGCTCCACATTGTGCTACTCGTGGATCCCGTGCCCCCCCCCGCTTGATGAGGTCCTTCAAGGCCCTTGACCGTATTTATCTGCCTCTCTGGAGACAAGCTTTATGGGGATGCTGATTTCACTTTCCACCGGGACTTGGCATCTGTCCACACTGCCCAAAGTACCAAAACTTGGTTCAGGGACCATGGGATTACTGTGCTTGATTGGCCAGCAAACTCACCTGACCTGAACCCCATATAGAGAATCTATGGGGCACTGCCAAGAGAAAGATGAGGGACATGAGACCTAACAATGCAGTGGAGCTGAAGGCCGCTACTGAAGCATCCTGGTCTTCCAAAACACCTCAGCAGTGCCACAGGCTGATAGCATCCATGCCACGCTGTATTGAGGCAGTAATGGATGCAAAAGGGGTCCAAACCAAGTACATAGGCATGCTTATACTTCTCAGAGGTCTGATATTGTTCTATTTCCAATCCTTGTGTTATTGATGCCTAATTTTCTGAGATTGTGAATTTGGGGTTTTCATAAACTGTACACCATAACCATTAAAATCATTCCAAAGTAAGGCTTGGCATATCTCTCTTTGCATGTAATGAATCTCATATATTAGTTTCACTTTTTGAGTTGACTTACTTAAATAAATGAACATTTGCATGATATTCTGATTTTTTGAGTTTCACCTGTAGTTCCTTGAGCTCCTTGCCCTCTGAAGATGCTGGCCACAGAGACTGGCAAAACATCGGGAAGAAAAACTTCCAGCACACGGCCAAACAGCCCCCAAAAACCTCACAACAGATATTATTATTTTTATTTTCAAAGGAAGAAAATATCTGCTTGTCACAACCCCTGGGCGAAATGGTGCACTTCATGGGCCAGATTCTCTGGGGAGGTCACAGAGCTAGGCGAAAAGACAATTCCTTGTGCAAAAAATAAAAAAATAAATAAAAAAAGGCCAGGCAAAAGATTGAGGAGGCTCAGAGGGCGCTATTAATTGGGTTTGTTTCTTTCAGCACGCAAGAGGGTTTGTGTGTGTGTGTGACACTTTTAAATTTGACTTGGCTTTCGATATCCGTCGATGAACCTTGGAAACTCAAATTTCGCAAAACGACTCTTTTCTCACTCACGGTTACATAAAAGACATCACAAACCATCCTAACAACCACAGTGCTGCAGTCTGTGCACCCAGGACCTCGGCAACAGCTCTGAGACAGAAGCTGTTTGTAGAATTGTCAAGTCCAAGTGTTCTTTGATCGAATACAAATAAAAATCCCAAACCTCTTCCTCCACTGGATTTGGGTATCTATAACATAGAACAGTGGCGGTGAACCTTCGGCACTCCAGATGTTTTGGGCCACAACTCCCACAGTCCTTTGTCATTGGAAATCTAGGCTCAGAATCCTGGAAGTTGTAGTCCAAATCACCTGAAGTGGTGAAGGTTTGCCACTACTGACATAGAAGGATCAGCACCGTACCTGGAGCCCTAGAATAAAATAGCAATTCAGTTGCATGTACATGAATGCACGACGTGTGCAGTCATCCCTCCAAAAGAAACATTCAGCAATTATACCTGGATCAAGTGGGCAAAGTCCTTAGTGGTCCCAAGTACTAACAGCAGCACTAACCTCTTAATCATTCCTGCTCTTTCTGATCTAAACCTCTTACTCTGTTTTTGTCCCACACCTTTAAGCTGAACTGAAACTTCATAGGGGTTACATGTGCATTTTCACAGGAAACTGAAACATCAGGCTGGTAAGGGGGAAAAAATCTCCAATTTGAAAGGATGTCATATTGAAGAGGGAACAGGTTTGTTTTCCATGGCTTCAGAGACTAGGACTCGGGGCAATGGTTTCAAACTACATGAAAAGAGATTCCATTTGAACATTAGGAAGAACTTCATAACAGTTAGAGCTGTTCGGCAGTGGAATATGCTGCCACAGAGGGTGGTGGAGTCTCCTTCTTTGGAGGTTTTTAAGCAGAGGCTGGATGACCATCTGTCGGAAATATTGTGAAGGGGTTCCTGCATGGCAGGGGGTTGGACTAGATGGCCCTTGAGGTCTCTTCCAACTCTATGATTCTATGATTCTATGATTCAATAAGCCTGGAAGTTGAGTCATGCCAACTGGACTTCTTTTTCTTGATAGAAACGTTTCGCCGCTCATCCAAGCAGCTTCAAAAGTTTCGCTGCTCCTCCAAACAACTTCATCAGTCTGATGAAGCTGTTTGGATGAGCAGCGAAACGTTTCTATCTCTTAAGAAAAAGAAGTTCAGTAGCCATGACTCAACGTCCAGATAAACTCACCTGGATGACTGAGAATCTTCACAGACACACTCCACAATAAGTCTTGGCTTTGGAAATTGTCAAGAAAGGGACAGAGTTCCGGCACGTTTTACAGCCCTACTTTAGCTGATGATTTCCAGCATCGGCCGAGGGGTGGATTAGGTGACCCTTAGGAAACATTCCAACTCTGCAGTTTTGTGACCCTAAGTGGCAAGATTCACTCTTGAACCTTCTGCACACAGAGCGTCTTCTCACCATCTGTATGGATTGTTGGGACATAAACTCAGCCTAAAAGGAACAGAAGTGGCCGTTGATCAATGGGCTAGTGGCCAGACTCCCGTCTCAGCCATGAACTCCGTCGGTGGCCTGGAACATAAGAACATAAGACCCTAAGAAGAGCCCTGCTGGATCAGGCCAAAGGCCCATCTAGTCCAGCTTCCTGTATCTCACAGTGGCCCCACCAGATGCCTCTGGGAGTGCATGACACTAGATATCTGTCTCCTGATACCACTCCCCTGCATCTGGCCCTTGAAGTACCTGTTTTAAGCCTGGAGATGACACATCTCCCTCATGGTTCGTAACCTGGGATGGACTTCTCCTCCAGGAATCTGTCACAAGAACCTAAGAAGAGCCCTGCTGGATCAGGCCAAAGGCCCATCTAGTCCAGCTTCCTGGATCTCACAGGGGCCCCACCAGAAGCTCTCAGGAGCTTCCCACTGTCTCTTAGTCCGTCCCTGGTAATAAGGACGGGCGGATGCAGATGTGTCTGCTAGATTTTTTTTTTAAAAAAAAAACCACACCAAGGAAAATAAAGATGACTAATCTCGCATGATATATGAAGCACTTCAGCCTTCAATATCAATGGCTTTGTAATCCCGATGACTGCGCGTGGTTGTGAAATGTGGACAAGTGAAGAAAAAGGCCAATTATCGATCCATTCCTGGACAGGAAAAAAATATTGATTTTTTTTTAAAAAGTCCGACGCTGGAGGAGAGCTTTGTGAATAAATACCCTCCTGGACCATTAGAAAAAGATGATGTCCTTATTAAGCGTATTATTAAAACATTGCATTTCCTACCGACAGTCCTTTCTTTTTAAATGTAAGCATTAGCCATAAAGAAAAATGAAAGAAAAGAGGGAAAGAAGGATTCGTTTGCGACGTGGTGCTGGAGGAGACTTTGTGCAGATACTCTGGACTGCTAGAAAGATCAACGCGTAGCTCTTAAATGAAGTCAAGCCTGAACTTTTCCCTGGAGAAAGTTCACCCTGTTCCCATTTGGGCACCGGGTGAAGTGACTTAATGGCATTTAAGAAGAACTTCAACCTTCTTCTTCTTCTTCTTTTTACATTACACAGAGGGGGAGTCCTGCTGTATTTTCTGACCCTCATGGGGGCACCATGTACTGGTGTACTAAAAACATTTGTTGGGAGAAGGCGTCCAGAAGGGTGTCCAATACAAATTCTATTGTCACTTCCAGTTCAAAATAATACAAATATTTCTGCCCTCCCTGCCCCCTCAAACTGGAAAAGCAACGTAAGATATGAAAGATAACTACTGTATTTATTAATTGTCAAGAAGACCTGCTGTGAATAGACTTTTTGGACAGTTTTCTGTCCCAGTAACAAAACAGCGTCCCCTGGGAGAAGTCTCACCCAAGGAAGGGCCTACAGAAATAAACCCTGTTGTTTATACAAACAACATTCCTACAAATGTCCAATATAGAGTTTTATTGTCATTATGCATATCAAAATATACAAATAAATTCTGCTGTTCCACTATACACTCTAACATACAAACACATAAAACATATAAAACACCATACAAAATATTAAAAACTCTCAAATTGACAAAATTTAAATACACTACTTAAAACTGTTTTCTGTCCCAGTGCTAAAACTGTCGCATTTAGCTTGGATACCGCTCTGTGATAAAAACTGTTCTTTAGTCTATTTGTCCTTGACCTAAGAGTCCTGTATCTCCTGCCAGACGGCAACAGTGTGCTATCTGCTGGTTTTAAGGCAGCTTCTTATGCTTTTATGTTGTGTCCTAAGTATAGCCATGTTGTCCTCCAGGGTCCTCAAATTCAGGGCCGGTCCTGCCTTTAGGTATAGTACCTGCAGACATTGGGTCTCACAGGGAAGTGGTTCAAAGGTGCCAAAACAGTCAGCTGCAAAGTCAGCAGCTCGGCAGTTTGAATCCCGGATGCCACCCAGCAGAGTGAGCTCCTGCTGTTCACCCCAGCTCCTGCCAGCCTAGCAGTTAGAAAGCATGTAAAATGCAAGTAGATAAATAGGTACCGCTGTAAAAAGCAGGAAGGTAAAACAGTGTTTCCATGCAGTCATGCTGGCCACATGGCCATGGACTTGCACAACACTGGCTCTTCAGCTTGAAAATGGAGATGAGCACCGTCCCTAGAGTCAGACACAACTAGCACACATGTGTGAGGGGAACCTTTACCTTTGCCTTTACACTTTGCGTGGAAGAACAGTGCAAAGCACAGTTTCTCTGGCTGCCTCATTGTTTGGGTCTGGGCATTTCTGGAAAGAAACATAGAATTATGAAGTTGGCAGGGGCCTCTAAGACCATCCAGTCCAACCCCCTGCTCATGGCAGGAATGAACATCAAAGGATATCTGCCAGGCAGCTCTCCGGATGTCTCTTGAATGCCTCCAGTGTTAGAGCACTCACCACTTCTCATGGTAAGGGCTTCCATTGTCATACAACTCTCACAATTAGGAAGTTTTTTTGGGGGATCCAACCAAAAATCTTGCTTTTTATAGTTTGAGGCCATAATTCCATGTCCTGCATTCTGAGATGTCATCCCTGGATGCCTTGTGGTCAGCCCTTTCTAGCTGTCTGCAACAGGTCTCTCCATTCCTACTTATCAAGTCATTAGTTATCCATTCCCCCTTGGTCATTCTGGGATAGGATCAAATGTGTGCCTTTGCAATCGTGTGTTTACTGAGTCTTCTACCTTTTGGGTGGCCAAGCCATCAGTCCTGTGCCTTCCACACAGAAGTATTTTCAGATCATGCCCCTCAAGATGCCTGTAATTGAAGAATACAGTTGTACCTTGAGTTAAGAAATTAATCTGTTCTGAATGCATTTTCTTAACTCGAAATGTTCTTATCTCAAAACACGGTTTCCCATAGGAATGCATTTGTAAATGGATTAATTTGTTCTGAAGGCTAGAAAAGAGACAAAAACACCTGTTTTTTTAAAATGCAAAACTGGTTGCTCTCCGAGCCACTCTGAAGGAGACATTTCAGACCTGCTCCTGTTTTCATGCAATCATGCAATCATAGAATCATGAAGGGCTCTCTATGGCCATCAAGCCTAACCCCATGCTCAAGGCAGGAAAGCAATCAAAAGATCTTGCCCACATTTCTCTTGAGTGCCTGCAGCACTGGAGTACTTGCACCACCAACCAAGGTCATGGGTCCCGTTGCTGTACTGCTCTAACAGTTAAGAAGATTTTCTTGATATTCAGCCTAATTCTGGCTTCCTGTAGATTGAACCTTGCTCTCTGGGAGGTTGAAGTTCCTACCCCTTCTCTGTAGGATGGCCTTTCCTTTGAAAAGGTGCTATCTTGTTTCCTCTAAGTCAGGCATGTCCAAAGTCAGGCCTGGGGGCCAAATGTGGCCCATTTACAAATTTTGAGCGGCCCACGGTCTGTTCTCCCCACTGGCTCAGCCTGTCATGCATCCCCACCAGCTGGTCCCTCCCCATACCGGATGGAGACGTCTGCTTACAGTTTTACGGTTTGCCTGCCCTCCCTACCTCTGTACGTCTCCCAGCCACCTGCCTCAGCCTACCCGCTCCTAGCTCTGTCGCTGCAGCATCCTCCCTTCCTCCTTGCATGTTATAGAGACTTGTCCAAAGTCCGGCCCGGGGGCCAAATGGGGCTGAATGGTCGCCCCCCAACCATTTTCACCTCGCCAAATCTGGCCCTCCTTGCAAAAAGTTTGGACACCCCTGCTCTAAGTCTTCTTTTCCCAAGTCTCAACAGGGCCTTTTGGTCTGTCCCTGCACTTTGAGACAGTTTGCTGGCCGGGGGTGGGGGTGGGGGTGGGGGGAGACACACGACCAGCACGGACGTGCCGGGGGAACCTTTTGCCTTTACCTCGTTGCTTGGACAGCAGTGTGCAAGTGATACAATGACCTCAAACATCTCCACCACTTGGGGAAGGAAGAAGGCTGGCTACTCAGTCCCCTCCTGACACACCTACCCATCATCCTTGGAGGCTGGGGGGGGAGAGGGGGGCTCACATCAGATTCCTGGGGTTACTCCCTCTAAACCAGGCTTGTCCAAACTTCGGCCCTCCAGATGTTTTGGACCAGAACTCCCACAGTCCTTTGCCATTGGAAATACAGGCTTGGGATTCTCAGGAGCTGTGGTCCAAAACATTTGGAGGGCCGTAGTTTGAACATGCCTACCCTAAACAAACCATGATCACCAGCCGGTCTCTCCCGAGATCACCAGCAGCATCTTGCCAGCTGGCCTCTTCCTCTCCTGAAGGCAAACATCTCCTTGGCTGCATACACGCACACACAAAGAGAGAGAGAGAGAGAGAGAGAGAGAGAGTCCCTGCCACCCCAAGGCTCCTGGGCATTGTTGTTCTCAGAGATCAAAACCTGTTAAGTAGGAATTAAGAGGAAATAAAAGACAAGCAGCTGCTTCCCGCCTGGATGCAGACAGACATCCTGGCTGACCGAAAAGAAGGGACCTCCACCACCCGCCTTGCCAGGAGACATCAGCCCCGAACAATTCAAGAGAGACGCACCAGGGAGTAAAAGCAAAAAGCACCAGCCCCTTCCCTCCCTCCCCACTTTGTGTGCCGTCTTCCGTAGCCTCTCACCCCCCCTTTTCCTCCCCAGCTTCTGTCGCTCTGTGCTCTCAGTGAGATATTTTTAAACCTCTCGCCACCGCTCATAACTGCGAGAGTATCAGCCAAAATACCTCCCACGGAGGGGGAGTTATATATAGATCGGAGCACAGCCAGGAAGCAAAAGATGAGATGTACAACATGCAGCCAACGCAGGTCAAGAATCCGAGGCGTCAGAACTTAAGAAGCGCTCGGCAGGGTTCAAGCCCGAAGGCATGGAGAAACTGGGGGGCGGCTGGGCAGGCAGCTCAGAAGCAGGATGGGAAGGCAGCCCATGCACCTGCGGATGGGCAGCACGGAGTAGGGGATCCCTCAAAAATACAGCCCCGTGGCTTTGTACCTAGCATGGCTAGGTTCTTGCAACAGACCGGTGGTACTGAACCTAGCCTAGCGCAGCCTCTTCCAAATGCTCAGAAATCCAGAGGTTCTCTTGGAGAAACAGACCTACTAGCTCCCTGCCAGTACTACTATTAATTCAGAGAGCCAGAGATCTTTATGGTATCTCCCCTGCTTTTCTAGCCTCCTAGTTTTGCCCTGTGGTGTGTGTGTGTGTGTGTGTGTGTGTGTGTGTGTGTGTGTGTGTGTGTGTGTGTGTGTGTGTGTGTGTGTGTGTGTGTGTGTGTGTGTGTGTGTGTGTGTGTGTGTTGGGGAGGACCTCTCCTCAAGACATCTATGTGATTCTTGTGGGAAGTCGGATTCTGGGGCATTGGGGGGTGGCAGCTCATTCATTACGTCAAGGGTGCTTTCTTTTATCCGACCCACTTGAGTTGTTGTTTTTTAGAATGCTTCTTGGGCATCAGAGGAAGGCAGCGTCCACAACACACCTTGCGTGTTTAGCACAGGAAGGGTTAGAATCATAGATTCCCAGAATGATGGAGCTACAAGGAGACCATAAGGCCCTTGGAGTCCATCCGCCGGCGTAAGGCAGGGATCCAAATCGAAGCAGATCTGATGGATGTTTGTCCAATTTTCTCTTAAACGCCTCCAGTGGTGGAGTGTTCACCACCTCCTGTGTTTGTCGATTCCGTTGTTGTACTGCTCGTACAGTTGGGAAGTTCTTCCTGATGCTCAATCAAAATATGGCTTCCTGTATTTTGTTGTTTGTCCTGCACTCTGGGCTGATGGAAAACAGATTCGGCCCCTCTTCTGTAGGACAGGCTTTCAAAAGTTAGAAAAATGCTGTCATCTCTTTATGTCATATTGAAGAGGGAACAGGTTTGTTTTCCATGGCTTCAGAGACTAGGACTCAGGGCAATGGTTTCAAACGACAGGAGAAGAGATTCAATTTAAACATTAGGATGAATTTCATGCCAGTTAGAGCTGTTCGTCAGTGGAAGATGCTGCCCCAAAGGAGGGTGGTGGAGTCTCCTTCTTTGGAGGTTTTTAAGCAGAGGCTGGATGGCCACCTGTCGGGAGTCCTGTGATGGGGGTTCCTGCATGGCAGGGGGTTGGACTGGATGGGCCTTGAGGTCTCTTCCAACTCCAGGATTCTATGATTCTTCTTTTCTCCAAGCTAAACAGGCCCAGCTCTTTCTGTTTTTCCTCACAGGACTTGGTTTCCACCACCACCCCGCTCCCATTATCACCCTTGTCGCCCTCCTCTGAACTTGTTCCAGTTTGATGACATCCTTCTTGAAATGCGGTGTCCAGAACTGGTTGGTCCAGACCTGAGTGGCCAAAGGCCATGAATCTCCAGAAAGTATCTTGCTGGAGAGCCTAGCATTGTTTCTCCTGGTTAGTGTTGACAACACTGGGCTAGATTCCTGGGCTGGGGCACCTCCCTTATGAGGAAAGGCTAAAACATTTGGGGTTCTTTAGTCTTGAAAAAAGGCGCCTGAGGGGAGATATGATTGAGACGTACAAAATAATGCAGGGCATGAGTCAAGTGGATAGAGGGAAGCTCTTCTCCCTCTCCCAAAATACCAGAACTAGGGGACATCCACTCAAACTGAGGGCTGGGAGAGCAAGAACAGACAAAAGAAAATATTTTTTCACCCAGCGCGTTGTTAGTCTGTGGAACTCCCTGCCACAGGATGTGGTGATGGCATCTGGCCTGGATGCCTTCAAAAGGGGATTGGACAGATTCCTGGTGGAAAACTCCATCACAGGTTACAAACCATGATGGAAATGTGTCATTTCCAGGCTTAAAACCTGGGCCAGATGCAGGGGAGTGGTATCATCAGGAGACAGAGATCTAGTCTCGTGCACACCCAGAGGCATCTGGTGGGGCCACTGTGAGATACAGGAAGCTGGACTAGATGGGCCTTTGGCCTGATCCAGCAGGGCTCTTCTTGTGTTCTTATGTTCTTATGACACTTTTTAAGCAGAAGGCTTCGACATTTCTCTGGGGCCCAGAACGAACCACCCGAGGTGCAGCTCACTTTGGATCGCGATCGAATTCATTCCAGATTGAGTTCCAATCTGGGCTGATGGAACAAATTTATGCCACCACAATGGAAGACTCCGTAGTCCCCTGAGGACAAACCTGAAGGGTTTCGAATCCCTCGTTCGCAACTGGATCCAGCCTACTCCACCGTCGGCATGCCGAGGAGAGAGCAGCGGAGGCAAAATAAACACATCACAAAAGAAGGAACAAAAGGATAGAGCTGCATCAGTTGAGGCTTTTGAAGAAGACCGTGGAAGACGAGAAAGAGGGTGGAGGCAAGGGAGAAGGTCTCGAACTCAGCCGCCCCCTTGGTGGCGGCAGCAGCTGCTTGGCATAGCGTACATTCTCCCGGAGGTTGTGAGGCCCCGTCGCCTGGCCTGGGAGAGGTTGCAGGATGGCGCTGGCCACCCTGTGATGGCAGTTTTATGTCCCCTGGTCTCGGGTCTCTAATGTAGCAGATACTTGATGATGATGATGACAACAGCTCCTTTCCCCAGTGCCCTGTTCCTCTGGGCAGGATAAGGGCTTGTTCCGCCTGACCAGTTGGCGCAGCTGGTCAACAAGACTCTGGGCTCCAGGGCTTCCACTTAGCTTTGTCAATGGGACCCTAGACCTTCCATCCCCGGGAGAGCTGTCACCCTTTCAGCATCATCTTTCCCCATTGTGTGTCTTGCTGGAGATCCCCTCTAGAGATGCGTCTGACCTTGTTCCCTTCTGTCTTCCACTGACTCTCGGAGTTTGGTCAAATCCATGTTGGTTGCATCAATGATACCCTCCACCCATCTCATTCTCTGCCGTCCCCTTTTCCTTTTGCCTTCCATCCTGCCCAACACCGGGGACTTTTCCTAGGATTCCTCTCTCCTCCTGAGGTGGCCAAAGTATAGGAGCCTCAGCTTCAAAATTGGCTGGTGGAGGCAGCCTTTTTATTTTATTTTATTTTATTTATTTATTTATTTATTTTTACAACTTATATGCCGCCCACTACCCAAAGGCCTCTGGGCGGCTTACAATCAAAAATTAAAACAGTTAAAACATCAGATATCAATAAATAATTAAAACAATAATAAAAACCTTACACTAAAATCATTACACTAAAATTGCCATCAGAGGACCCACAGTCTATAATGTATAGATTAAAAAACTTCTGAACAGGAAGGTTTTTACCTGGCGCTGAAATGTCATCGATGTTGGCGCCGGGCGGATCTCACTTGGGAGGGCGTTCCATAACCTGGGGGCAGCTGCCAAGAAGGCCCTGTTCCTACAAGCCATCTCTCTCACCTCCTTGAGGGATGGCTCTTTCAGGAGGGCTCCCTGACTAGATCTTAATTGCCGGGTAGGTTCATATGGAAGGAGGCGGTCCTTCAGGTATCTAGGTCCTAAGCCGTTTAGGGCTTTATATGTCAAAACAAGCACTTTGAATTGGGCTCGGGCAGCAACTGGTAACCAGTGTATGTTACGCAGAATCGGCGTGATGTGGTCCCTTGGCGGCCCCACCGCTTAGCAGCCGTGCTGCACGATTCTGAACCAGTTGCAATCGCCGGACCGTCTTCAAAGGCAGCCCCACGTAAACCGCGTTGCTTGCTGTGCATCTGCTTTGCTCCTCAAAGATCAAGGTTCTAGGGAAGACTTGCAGATCTCTTGGCTGGCGGAGGAAGTTCCTTTTCTTGCTGTTGGCTGGAGGCGAAGGAACTCACCAGGCCTTGAACATTTCTTCTTGGAATTCCATTGCGTTGAGACATCCGAAACCAAGGAGAACAAGGAATTTAGCAAGGACTTGGTTCCATGGTATAATGTACAGAACAGGGCCTTTGGGCTGGCTGGACACGATGAAACTAGCAGTCGATTCTGAGTACAGCAAATCACTTAATTCTGGTTTGCAGAAGCCCATCCAGTAATTGCAGAGGAGTTTCCACTTAGTCTTCAGAATTATGCTCCGTAAGTCGACCGCTGAAAATTCTCAGAGCGTTTGGAAGTTTTACCATCACACTGCCTGCCTTCTGGAATTTCCATAATACCTCTATTTTTGGGTAGATTAGGCAATCTCATTCAGAGGGCTGGCACCATTTTTATTTTATTTTTATGTTTTTGCAAGGCTCCGGACCAGTTCTAAATTTGTAACATGCACACCATCTTTCAAATTGCTTGTTTTCAGGGAGAGGGCTGGGGGCTGGGCGGGGGGAGACGGTTATTACCTTAATGGCTAGATTTCGCAGTTGTTTCCTCTCTGCCATACTTAGTTTACGCCCAAACCACTTCTGTTTCTTGCGAGGCGCTTAGCCCATTCCCGTCATTCTGAAGCTCCAACCCTACTTTTTTGAAAAGTAACCCTGGATGTTGGGATGGGAGGAGGACTTATTTAATGGACAGGTTTCAGCAAATTTCTTCTTTTATCCATTCATTGGTGTCCAACTCTTGGTCCCTCTGTGGACCCACACTCTCCACCATGCCTTTCTATCTCCCCAGCTTCTTTTAGCTCCATCAGGGTCACTCCAGAGTCCCTTCTGATGGAGTCAAGCCAGGGAGTCCTTGGATGGCCCCTTCCTTCCACTGGCCAATCTGCACATAATACATAATTGGTTTCATAGTATCATAGAATCATAGACTTGGAAGAGACCTCAAGGGCCATCCAGTCCAACCCCCTGCCATGCAGGAACCACCATCACAGGACTCTCGACAGATGTCCATCCAGCCTCTGCTTAAAAACCTCCAAAGAAGGAGATTCCACCACCCTCCTTTGCGGCAGCATATTCCACATATGCCGAACAGCTCTAACCATCAGGAAGTTCTTCCTAATGTTCAAATAGAATCTCTTTTCCTGCACTTTGAAACCATTGTCCCGAGTCCTAGAAGCCATGGAAAACAAACCAGTCCCTTCTTCAGTATGACACCTGTGAAAGGGATCTGGGAGTCTTGGTGGACCACAGATTGAACATGAGTCAGCAGAGTGATGCGGCGGCCAGGAAAGCCAATGCGATTCTTGGTTGCATCAACAGAAGCATCGTGTCTAGATCAAGGGAAGTGATAGTACCACTCTATTCTTCTCTGGTCACACCCCACCTGGAGTCCTGTGTCCAGTTCTGTGCACCTCAATTTAAAAAGGATGTTGACAATCTTGAATGCGTCCAGAGGAGGACAACCAAGATGATTGAGGGTCTGGAAGAAATGTCTTATGAGGAGCGGCTTAGGGAACTGGGAATGTTTAGCCTCTCTAAAAGAAGGCTGAGGGGGGATATGATAGCTATGTTTAAATATTTCAAAGGATGATGTCACATTGAAGAGGGAACAGGTTTGTTTTCCATGGTTTCAGACACTAGGACTCGGGGCAATGGTTTCAAACTACAGGAAAAGAGATTCCATTTGAACATTAGGAAGAACTTCATGACAGTTAGAGCTACATTCGGTCGGACTCTGTCTAGGACTTCCTGATTGTCATTCTTGCTGTCCATGGTACTTGTAGTGGTCATCTCCAGCACCACAGGTCGATTTCAGCGAACCAGACTTGCGTTATGTGCTGTTCTCAGAATAGGCGGGCAAACTCAGCAACGTTCAGTCAACCTCGAAGTGCTATGCTGCCATAAGGATGGAATGAATACTTGCCAAGTTCCTTGTCTGCATGAGTTCCAGCTGTCTTGACAGAGCTGATAAAGACTTGATACTTGTTGCATTTTTGCATTGGTTTATGAAGACTTGCATAGAAAAACAGTTTCTTGTCCTCCTTTTCCTGGCAGTGAGTGATCTCATGGGACTTGAACGTTCCTCATTATTTATTATGTTGAGACACCCTAAATCAAAGGGGTAAGATCCCAAAAAATATGCATTATTTACTTCTCTGGATCAGAGATGGAGAATCAAATAGACCACACCCCCATATCATCTTAGACTAAAAGACCCAGCAGCATGGACCAACAGTTGCACTAGCCAGGATTTCTGGAACTGTAGTCCAAAAACATCTGGGGAACCAAGCTTGGGAACGACTGCCGTATACAGATCTGTATGTTGATAAAAGAATTTGGAAGTTGAGTCATGGCAACTGGACTTCTTTTTCTTGAGAGATTGAAACGTTTCACTGCTCATCCAAACAGCTTCATCATTTTGAGGAAGGTTAGTGGCGAGTCCTCCATTTTGTAGTTCACACATATAGGACTCACCACTAACCTTCCTCAGACTGACAAAGCTGCTTGGATGAGCAGCGAAGCGTTTCAATCTCTCAAGAAAAAAAGTCCAGTTGCCAAGACTCAACTTCCAGATAAACTCACCTGGATGACTGAGAATCTTCACAGACATGTTGATAAAAGAACATGGATGCTTTTTATGCAAAGCCTGGCACACATGAACTACACACAACAGGGAAACTTTTCTCTCCCTGAGATCCAAACAGCCATGTGAGTTGCCTGACTGTATTTATTTATTTTTACAACTTATATGCCACCCAGAGACCTTTGGGTAGTGGGCGGCATATAAGTTGTAAAAATAAATAAATGAGAAACAAATAAAATAAATGGCAGGTAGTGATGGGCAAACAGATTTGGAGAGCAACTTTTGCATAGCTTGAGAAGGAAACAAAGCTGCGTCATCTGAAGAACTGACTTCCAAGGCAGGTCCCCTGTGGATCTTTCTGTTGGGTTCCATACAGCTGAGTTCCTTCCAGATAACTGGACCAGGCTGTAGACTGGAGTCTACAGTAGCTGCTCTGGGAAACGGACACAGCCCCCTAGGACAGTGTTTTTCAACCTTTTTTGGGCAAAGGCACACTTGTTTCATGAAAAAAATCACGAGCTGCTCTATATATAAAGGGAAACATCTTGCGGCACAGCCCCAGTGGTTGAAAAACACTGCCCTAGGAATATCTCCTGCGCAGGCCCGCTGACACGGCACGGAGGATCAGGCCCTTGCCGTTTATAAATATATATGCTGGCTTAGCCTACAAGCTAAATGGGAGACATTAAAGAGCTAGGAATCGGATCCCTGACTTTGCTGCACTTTTCAGCTAGTACACATCTAAAGTGACAACACGACTCAAGGATGCTTTTCCCCGAAGCGTCTCTCAAGTGTCCGGGAAGGCATGACGGAAGAGTCTGTTGTGTTAAAAGAGCAAGTGATGAGTCGCCTGGATGGCCGGTCCGGCGTTTCTTGTCTGCCCTGCGGATCCTTCGCAAATGCAAACATCCCTCCTGATTTGCAAAGGCATTTCTCGGCTCGCTGGCCGTACAAACTGCAATGACGATGGGGTACACTCTGAGCTTGGCTGTTCGGTTCATGGAAAACAGGCTCGGGTTTCGGTATGCCTGCCCTCTCGTAAACACATGGCTGGCCTTTTGGGAAGCCGGTCTGACTCAGGAGAAAGGGTAGCTGTGGATTCATGTCTTGGGGAGAGGGTTTCTCTGCAAGAGGCCACATGCTTTGGGCCCAGTGCTGTCCCTGGGATCGGATCATAGAATCATAGAATCATAGAGTTGGAAGAGACTTCAAGGACCATCTAGTCCAGTGGTTCTCCACCTGTGGGTCCCCAGATGTTCCTGGAACTGCAACTCCCAGACATCCCTTCCAGCACAGCGAGTGATGAAGACTTCTGGGAGTTGCAGTCCAGGAACATCTGGGGACCCACAGGTGGAGAACCACTGATCTAGTCCAACCCCCTGCCCTGCAGGAACCCCCATCACAGGACTCCCGACAGAAGGCCATCCAGCCTCTGCTTAAAAACCTCCAAAGAAGGAGACGCCACCACTTTCTGTGGCAGCATATTCCATTACCGAACAGCTCTAACTGTCGTGAAATTCTTCCTAATCTTTAAAGTGAATCTCTTTTCCTGTAGTTTGAATTGATCCAGGAGCAGGGGGCTGGATGAGACCCACCCCTGGCTGAGATCTCAGTGAGCTACTTTTGGCTAATGCAGACCATGCCGGAGATGATGGACCAAGCTGTTTGTGGCTTCCTGATTGCATTCAGCAGATGGCATTGGTTTGGGGTTTATTTGAGTTTTGCTTGTTGGCACTCTGATTTTACCGGACGCTGCCCAGAGGTTCTCTGGTTTTAACTGCACAAAAATCAAAGAAAGAAGGAAACGGATAAAAGCCGGAACGTATGCCACTGCTGTCTGTTCAGTTCTACCCTGAGTCCATCTAACTTAGTATTGTCAAGTCTGGCTTTCTACTAGGGTCGGAAGCAGGACTCCTTTGTAGCCCTAGCCGGAAAATGCAGGTTGGTTGGTTTGTCCGTCTGTCTGCCCATCTGGCAGCATAGCCACTCTGGGTGGCTACAGGGTATAAGCACAACATGAGGAAAGTAAAAATAAAATAGACATAGTTGAATACACCTAACATCCCCTGCCTGAAAACATCCTCTTATCTAAAATTAGTGCACTCACTCATCACCAAGAACATCACCCTCTCACAAAATACCAGAACTAGGGGGACATCCACTCAAACCGAGGGTTGGGAGAGTGAGAACAGACAAAATAATTTTTTAAACCCTGTGCGTTGTTAGTCTGTGGAACTCCCTGCCACAGGAGGTGGTGATGGCAACTGGCGTGGATGCCTTCAAAACGGGGTTGGACAGATTCCTGGAGGAAAAGTCCATCACAAGTGACAAACCGTGATGGGGATGTGTCATCTCCAGGCTTAAAAAAGCAGGGTACTTCAAGGGCCAGATGCAGGGGAGTGGTATTAGGAGACAGATATCTATTCTCGTGCGCTCCCAGAGGCATTTGGTGGGGCCACTGTGAGATACAGGAAGCTGGACTAGATGGGCCGTTGGCCTGATCCAGCATGTCTTTTCTTATGTTCTTATGAACAGTAGACATATATCTCTTCCAAAGATGACCCCTAACCCTTCCAAAACAACACAATCTCTAGTTCAGGTAGCTGGCCTTCACCTTTCATTAATACCGAGGTTGGAAAATCTTTCTGTATTTCAAAAAGCTGATTGGCTTTTAATAATCCTTTTTAAAAATTGATATCCTATGTTCGTTTATTGTTAACTTCAGTTTCCGAACCTTCGTTATGCCATTGTTATTGGTACATTTCTTTAAATATTGTTTTCCAAAATTTTGGTACAACGCCACACTCCCACCACATAGAGAAGCAAGTGCCTGTTGTTTGCTCTACTATTGTCCTTTAATTATGTATACTGTTTTGGGTTCTTTTAAAAAGAAAGGTGGGGTTAAAATATTTTCCATAAATAAATAACATGCCTGTTCCCCATCTCCAGTGTATTTTAAGGTAAAGGTAAAGGTTTCCCCCTTCACATGCATGCTAGTTGTGTCTGACTCTAGGGGCAGTGCTGTTCTCCGTATTCAAGCCGAAGAGTCAGTATTGTGTAAGTCCATGGCCATGTGGCCGGCATGGTTGCAAGGAAACACTGTTTTACCTTCCTGCTTTTTACAGCAATACCTATTTATCTACTTGCATTTACATGCTTTTGAACTGCTAAGTTGGCAGGAGGTGGGGTTATCAGCGGAAGCTCGCTCTGCTGTGTGGCACCCGGGATTCGAACCGCCAAGCTGCCAACTTTGCAGCTGACAGTTTTCAGAGCCTTAGTCTGCTGATTTTCGAGCATCATAAAAACTCAGATCTGTGGAGCCTTCTACAGTGTTGCCAATATGGGCTGGCAACAATTTTTTCCCCCCGCCCCCCGGTCCTGCCTGGGAATCCTCTTTGGTCACTGTCTCATCCAAATGCAGGCCCAGGGTTGGCGCTGATTGCAAACAGGCCTTGTAAAGAAGATTTACATCCTGAGTAGGTTAGGTTACTCTAGGCCAGTGGTGGCGAACCTTCAGCCCTCCCGATGTTTTGGACCTCAACTCCCAGAATTCCCAGCCTGGACTCCCAAGGACTGTGGGAGTTGTGGTCCAAAACATCTGGAATGCCGAAGGTTTGCCACCTTTGCTCTAGGCTATCTGATCTTTTCTTAACTCCAGTGGTGTGGAGTGTTATCAGCAATTGTTTATCTGGCACAGAAATTGGCCTGCATAGGATCTATTCCCCGCATGTGCACACACGAACAAATTGCTAGTTCTCAGTCTTATGGCCCGTGTCACCCAGGAGTTATGCTTCCCTTGTCACGTCAGCAGGGTTCACTTTTATCCCGGTTGTCCTCCTGATATCCCGATGAACTTTTGCAACGGAGAAACTTTTTGGCACCTTGCTATTTTAGCAGAAAAAGGTTTTTTCATTTCTTTTTATGGAATTGTTTTTAACTGTGTTTTTAACTTTAAAAAAAAAAAACATTGTTTGAGGGGTAATTGTACGGTTAGTAGCCTCAAGGGCAGTTTCTCTGGCAGAACAGTGGAATATGCATTTAAATAATCTGCAAGCCATTTCAAATCCACCATGGTGCTCCTAACAAATCCCATTGTTCACACAATTTTACGCGCAACATTTTGATAATTTCATCCAACTTTTTGGGCAAGGAATTTGGAGTTAGGGTCTATGCTGGACAATTCTGTATTGTGGTGAACTGGCTACTGGGATGCCTATTTTTCTTTTATAAATATAAAAAGAAAAACAAAGAAAGCGGCGTGGCCATTGTACAGAATGCAGAGGAGCGGAGGTGACATATTGATGAGACCGCAACAAATTCATTCTCAGAAGTGAGCTTTTAACCCTCACCTGCCTTCATTTGGCTGCACTCCAGTGGACTTTGTGTGTATCATAGACATGCCCAAATTTATGTTTAAGTGTGCAGAGTGGTCTTCTCTTATAAGAACATAAGAACAGCCTTGCTCAAACAGGCCACGGCCCATCCAGTCCAGCATTCTGTCTCACACACAACGACTCACCATTTGCTTCAGGGTATTCCCAAGCAGATGTCTTCACCTGCTGACGATTTTCTGCAAATGGCATTGAGAGATCTCCTGCCTCTCTCTCCAACCTGGAGGTTGTCCTTAGGCATCCATCATGATAGCCTTTCATACCCTTGTTCTCCATGAACTTGTCCAGTCCTTTCTTAAAGCGGTCAAGGCTGACAGCTGTCACTCACCCCTTCTTCTGGCAGGGAGTTCCACAGGGCAGTGATCCTCTGGGTGAAAAAGGACTTCCTCTTATTTGTTTGAGGTCTAGCACCCCAAAGTTTCATGGAGTACCCCCTGGTTCTAGTCTTGTGTGATAGGGAAAACAGCTTTTCCTTACCTACTTTGTTTTTTTTTTTCAAAGCATTTTTATTAGAAAATTTTAATATACAAAAGAAAAACAAATTCAAAACATTAACCATACAGAATCAATCTATCACTAAGGTTCGGCTTCCCTCTGTTCTTCGCGCGGTTTTAACGTTATTCATCTCCCAGCCTTCCTTTCAAACGAACCCCTTTTATATACTTATAAAAAAGGTTCTAAAAGTAAATAGTAGTCCCTCGCGTTCTACCCTAATCCGGTAAGAGTCTTTAATTCCTTACAATAAGTCTCCATGTAGTTCTTAAATTTTTGCCAGTCTTTTTGGAACCTCTGGTTGTCTTGATCCCTCAGTCTGCATGTCAGTCTGGCCATCTCTGCAAAGTCCAGTAATTTCGCCCTCCATTCATCCAAAGACGGTATATACGTTGTCTTCCAGTTCTGTGCCAGGAGCATTCGTGCCGCTGCTGTTGCATATAAAAATAAAGTCCTGTCTGCTCCTTTAATTTCACTATCCACCAACCCTAACAGAAAAAGTTCAGATCGTTTTGGGAATGTACACTTTAACATCTTTTTGAGTTCATCATATATCAGTGCCCTTTTCCTTACCTACTTTGTCAACACCGTGTATGATTTTATAAACCTCTTAGGCGCTGTCGTTCAATAGCGAAGAGGCCCAGGCATTGCAGCCTCTGATGGTAAGGAAAGTGTTCCAGTCCCCTAATCATTCTGGTGGCCCTCCTCTGCCCTTTTCCCATGGAGTGAACCTCCCTGTTCCTGTAGTGGACCGAACAGGGAGCTAAATGACTACCTGATCGTACCCAACCTCTCCAAAAAAATCTATCAGAAATGCAAACCTCTGGCTCTCACTGCCACCTACAGATTGTGTATGTGTAAGCATGTGCTTGTGCATGTTCCGTGCCAACAAGTCACACACCAACTTATGAGCCTCATGGCACAGTGTTTCAAGTGCTGTCCTGCAGCCAAAACTATGCTCACAACCCGGGGGTTCGATCCCAGGTAGCCAGCATGAGGTTCACTCAACCTTCCATGCTTAAAGCATGCTTAATAATGAGGGGGTGTAGTCTCAAAAGAATGGGTTTCAGATGCCTCCTCTGGTGCTTTGAATTGGAGGGTTTCCTTATAAAGGTCTCATTCGCCCTCACCATTTATACCTCTTAATCACCCTTTAAACTATCTCACTCACCTGGAACACTCTATTAGAAAACCAAGGATGCTGATTTTGTACTGCCCCGTAGAGCGTAAACCAGGCATGCCTAAACTTCGGCCCTCCTGATGTTTTGGACCACAACTCCCAGATTTCTAAGCTTAGATTGCCAATGGCAAAGGACTGTGGGAATTACGGTCCAAAACATCTGGAGGGCCAAAGTTTGGACATGGCTGGCGTAAACCATTCTCTGGGTCGCTTACACAGGCTGTCCCTTACCCCCCTCTCCCAGCAAGCTGGGCACTCAGTTTACCAACCTCAGAACGATGGAAGGTTGAGTGAACCTCATGCTGGCTACCTGGGATTGAACCCCGGGTTGTGAGCATCCATGCTTCAAGTGCCGTGTTTGGAGAATTCATGACTTTTAGCAAACGGTTCTAGGAGGAAAGTGTTGACTTTTATGGGGGTTATTGGTGGTGGTGGGGGTGGGGGGTGGGGGTGGGGAGAGGAATGAATCTTCGGACTTATTTAGGCTTATTTCTGGGACTAATGAGGACCCTTTGGAAGGGAGAGAGCTGGAATAGAAGTGGTGCCAATGAAAAAAGTGGACATCATTTGTGTTAGCAAAAATGGAGATCAATTTAACACTCTGCAGGGGGCAAGGTGCTTTGCAATAATGGGCTCTTTTTAAAATCAGTTTTCTTTCTTTCACCCCCCACCCCCTTGCAATATCCTGTCTGTATTAGGCTCCGACAGAGTGAGAAGATGAGCCAGGCTTTATAAAACTCCCATTTTCCCCCAGACTAAACTTACAGGCTGGCCAAATATGTCCTGCCTAAGGCCGCTCAACTCTTGAACCGTGTGGTGCTCAAGCAGTGCTTTTGAATCCAGACTCGGGTCTTGCGCCATGTTGCACTGAAACCGGTGGGCCTTTTTTCTTTTCCAGACCTGTCCTCGTCTTTGGACGCACCCTCTGTTTTCCAAACCATCCACCTCCCTCTTTGAACCAGGAGATCCAGAACAAAGCAGACAGACACACTTCCAGGTAAACGCTTACATGTGCTGAAGCAGGGCAGCGAAACAACGGCACCCTCCTAGGCAATGCACACGTAGCACAAAAAAAACCCTGCGTTGTGATTGTTCACGGTATGGGGATTGGGTTGAGGTATCGGACTGAAGTTGGGAATGTGTGTGAGTGTTGTGTCGTTACAGTCGTGGCCGACTCTTCGTGACTCCCATGTCCACGGAGTTTTTCTCGGCAGGAATACTGGAGTGGCTTGCCAGTTCCTACTCCAGGCACCTACAGCACCTGGTTTTCCCTGGTGGTCGCCCATCCAAGTACTAATGAGCGCCGACCCTGCTTAGCTTCCGAAATCAGGTGAAATCGGATGTGCTTAGGGCAGGGATGGCGAACCTGTGACATGTGTGCCAAGAAAGGTGGCACGCAGAGAGCTTTCACCATGCCTGCTGCCGCCACCGATGCCCCTGCCCCTGCCCCCGCCTCTGCCACCCCTGACCCCGCTGCCACCCAGCGCCGTCCCCAGCGCCATCGCCGCCATTGCCCCTGCCCCCTGCCGCCTCCAACCCTCCTCCACCGCCCCTCCGCCACGGCCACCGCCGCCATCCCTGCACCCACGCTGCCATTGACCGACCCTGCCTCCACCGACCCCGCCTCTGCCGCCGTCGCTGCCCCCTGCCGCCGCCAATGACCGCCCCCCCCCCGCCTCCCTTGCTGCCCTCGCCCCCACCCCTGCCCCCCCGCTGCCGCCGATCCCGACCCCCTCCCGCCAGCACTCAGTGGCAAAAAGGTTCGCCATCCCTGGCTTAGGGCATCTAGAAACCTGGGTTCAAATTGCCTTTAAAGGTTTCAAGGCCACTTTTATTTTTTTTGGTCCTGTGCCAGTCTTGCAAACCACACCGCGCAGGCTGGCTGTGTAAATAAAATTGGGTGTGATTGAATGAATAAAAAACAGATGTCATAGCAGGCACAGGTCTGCGGAATTTGTTCTGTATTTATTCATTTATTGGTTGCAGTTCCATCTTTCCAATTTTCCCAGTGAGTTTAGCAGGGTGTATATGGCTCTCCCTCATGGCACCCTGGACGTGCTTGATCGCATCTGATTTAGAAGCTAAGCAGGGTCTGACCTGGATGGACAATGGCTATGGAGAATAGGATTACTTTGATGGAGGCGATAGAGTGTTTTATATGGAACACCCTCCCGAGTGAGATCCGCCTGGCGCCAACATTGATGACATTTTGGCGCCAGGTAAAAAACCTTCCTGCTCCAGAAGTTTTTTAACTGACATAACGTAGATTGTGGGTCCTGATGGCAAATGTTTTAATTTTTTTAAATTTTTAATTGTTTATTGACATTTTAATGTTTTTATTTGTCTATTTTCATTGTAAGCCGTCCAGAGACTTTTGGGTAGTAGGCAGCATGTAAGCTGAATGAATAAATGAATAAATGAATAAATGAATGAATGAATGAATGAATGAATGAATAAATAAATAAATAAATAAATAAATAAATAAATAAATAAATAAATATGCAGAGGATCCTACCTGGTTTGATGTCCAGGTAGGGTAAAGAAATAATCCCTCCTGAAGACGGGGGTTGTCTTTGCTGCCAGCCGCAATAGGTGTGTCTAAGTCAACCGAAGACAACGTCCTATTTAGAAACCACTGTACTGGCCTCCGTGCTCCTGATCTCAACTGTCTTGGGAAGCTAATCAAGGTCAGACCTCCTTAAGTACAGTACTTGAGAAACTACTGGGTCTGGGAAAGAAATCTCTGAGAGCTGCTGCCAGTCATTGTTCACAATATAAGGTTAGGCTGACCAGCGATCTGACTTGGTACACTGCTGGTTATGCATCAACAGAACCACCGTGTCTAGAATCAAGGGAAGTGATAGTGCCACTCTATTCTGCTCTGGTCACACCCCACCTGGAGTCCTGCGTCCAGTTCTGTGCGCCTCAATTTAAAAAGGATGTTGACAACCTCAAGCAGGTGCAGAGGAGGGCGACCAGGATGGTTGAAGGTCTGGAAGAAATGTCTTATGAGGAACGGCTTAGGGAACTGGGAATGTTTAGCCTCTCTAAAAGAAGACTGAGAGGGGATATGATAGCTATGTTTAAATATTTGAAAGGATGTCATATTGAAGAGGGAACAGGTTTGTTTTCCATGGCTTCAGAGACTAGGACTCGGGGCAATGGTTTCAAACTACAGGAAAAGAGATTCCATTTGAACATTAGGAAGAACTTCATGACAGTTAGAGCTGTTCGGCAGTGGAATATGCTGCCACGGAGGGTGGTGGAGTCTCCTTCTTTGGTGGTTTTTAAGCAGAGGCTGGATGACCATCTGTTGGAAATATTGTGATGGGGGGGTTCCTGCATGGCAGGGGGTTGGACTAGATGGCCCTTGAGGTCTCTTCCAACTCTATTATTCTATGTATGTATGTATGTATGTATGTATGTATGTATGTATGTATGTATGTATGTATGTATTTATGTATGCATGCATGCATGCATGCATGCATTTAGTTATTTAGTTATTTAGTTATTTAGTTATTTAGTTATTTAGTTATTTATATACCACCTATCTAGCAACAAAGGCCACTCTGGGTGGTTTACTCTCCTGGTCACTGTTTTCTCCTTGCAACTACCCACCAGGCTGAGGGAGGACAACAAACAGAGGATTGTCCAGTGAGTTTGCGTCATTCATTCTTTAACTCAAATCTCTCACGTCCCTGCCCACTAGACAGAGCCCTGCATCCCTGGCTGTCAGAGAGGTCCTCCTGGTGCAAAAACCGAATCCCTTGCTTTTAAGATTAAAAATAAAGTAAAATAAAGATAGGGTGGGCAGCAGAAAACTGAGCCAGGGCCCCTTTGCAACGCCCAACTGCGCGTAATCCTTGCACGTTTCTCTAGCATTCTACTTTCTCATCTTTGCTCCATCTCTTCCTTTCACTCGGTGCCCTCCCAGCATCGCACAGCTTGGCCTTGAGTTGCCGCTGGAGTTGATCCCTGGCTGGGGATTGGGAACCACAGGGAAGGTCACGAAGCAAGTGCTTCGAGCAGGCAAAGTGGCTGGTTCCGCCCTTCCGTTGGTCTCTTGGCCCCGAGCATCTCGGGCTGTGTTTGAGAAGGTAAATAATGCATGCAGGATGTGCCGGCTGAAATTCCAGAAGAGGAGCTGACGTGACACCTTTGGGTGATCCGTCCTTTTGGTTCTCTGCCGCTGATCCTTCGGAAAAGAATCACTTTCCGGGTTTGGAGGAAGCATGCATGGGATTTCTATGGGGGCTCGTTTTGTTGTCCCTGCTGCTTAGTGTAAGGTTTTTATTATGGTTTTTATTGTTGTTTTAATTATTTATCGATATTTGATGTTTTAACTCTTTTAATTCTTTGTTTGTAAGCCGCCCAGAGACCTTTGGGTAGTGGGCGGCATATAAGCTGTAAAAACAAACAAACAAACAAACAAACAAACAAACAAATAAATAAATAAATAAATAAATAAATAAATAAATAAATAAATAAATAAATAAGGGTAGAAGAAGCACCCTCACGATCAAAATGCAGGACCCCCTCACCGGGGGGTGCATCCATTCCCTGGCCCCCTTTCTCCTCTGACACCCCTGGGTCTGTTGCGGTTCTAAGCTGGATGCGTCCCTCTTGGTGGGTCATGGCAACAGAAAGAGGGTGAGAAACAGCTGTGGGTCCAACCAAGAGATGTAATAATAATAATAATTTATTTAATAATTTAATAATATTATTTAACCTTCTTTCATGTGAACCGCCCTGAGTTCCTGCTCGGGAAGTAGGAGCGGTATATAAATCTGAAAATAAATAAATAAATAAATAAATAAATAAATAAATAAATAAATAAATAACTTTATTTTTATGCCGCCTTTCTCCCCGGAGGGACCCAAGGCGGCTTACAACAAATTCATAAAAAATACAATAAAAACAGTACAATGTAAAAACCATGTAATAACTACGGAGACCATTTGGGACCGAATGCTGGCTCCTCTGAGGGAGTAACCGGGAGGAATCTCATTGAAAACCACCGGGCAGCAGACTGAATAGGGGAGCAGGGAGTCCCACCGCAAACCATGCCCCCAACAGATGCTGCTCGCTGCGTCCCATCTTCCTCTCAGCACCGCTCTCTCTCTCTTCCCTGGCAGAGCTGCCGTGGTCCGTTAGGTCCATCTCTTCCCTTGATGCTTTTTCTGGACACACAAAGAGCCGGTGGCTTCGTAGCCGTTGACCTCCGGATGTAATGCTTTAGTCGAGAAAGGCCACCTGTCCATTCTGGGTCTCCCCCCACCCCCCAAGACCCTGACGGCTGAGCGGCATGCTTTTTAAAAAGGGGGAGCATCGTCAACAGAGGACTCCCCCCCCTCTCGGTGTCCGGAGCTGAGTTGGTACGGGGCTTCTCTGACTCCGTCCATCCCTTCGGCGGGCTAGGAAAGTTGAGCCGATGGGGGCAAAGCGCAGCACACGGGCTCTTACCTAATCCTGCTTAGCCTGAAAGGAACCCTTCCAAGAGGGTGTCTGCAGCGGGCCCAAAGCGCTAAGAGTCTCAGGCCTCCCTCCTGCCAAGACCCCAGAAGGCAAGTGTGTGTGTGTGTGTGTGTGTGTGTGTGTGTGTGTGTGTGTGTGTGTGTGTGTGTGTGTGTGTGTGTGTGTGTGTGTGTGTTGTTAAGTGACAAAGAACCGCTTCAGGATTTGAGACCTTTAAGCTTAGGAAAAAAAAAGGGAGGGGACCTTTTGCTATCAAGTTGTGCCACAATCAGATGGTGCCTGGCATTGAGAGAGAGAGAGAGAGAGAGAGAGAGAGAGAGAGAGAGAGAGAGAGAGAGAGAGAGAGAGAGAGAGAGAGAGAGAGAGATTCAGCCACCTCATAAGGTCTAATATCTCTACCAGATGGGAATAGAGCCCTCTATCCTAACATATAATAATAATAATAATAATATTTATAGTAGTGCCTTGTATAAAGGAATTAATTCGTTCCAAATGAAATTCTGTTCAGCAAATTTTCCTTTATACAAATTTTCCATATAGGAATGCATTGAAAACAAAGTAATCCCTGATTGCAACCATTTTTATGTTGTACGGATTCACCCCCTAGGTGATTCTGTTAAACAAATTTCCCTTATCTCCAGAATTTTTTATGTTGGACAGATTTTATATTCTACAAACCGTTTGTTATACGATAATATCCACTGTATTTATATATCAATTTCATGCCAATAAAAGACTAACTAATCTTCTTCAATAACTAAAGATTTCTGGAAGTAAACATCTGGGGACCCACCGGTTGAGCACCATTGGGCTAGATGTTGCCTACGGAGTGAATCCAGTGTCCCCACATCTCACCTCCAGGGAACACGGATTCTTCCCTGTGTGATAACATTGCACTGAAATTGCAAACCATCGGCACCCTTCCCAAGGAGACCACATTCTCTGCATCTGAAGGTGAGATGGTCCCCGGATTTGGAGTAGGTTCTTTTCCAGTGTTTCAGGCCAAATGAAATTCTGTTGGACCCGGAGGTCAGGAGTTTGATTCAAATTTTCCTTTCCCTGAGCTGCAAATAGGATGCCACTTCTGAATGCCTGGGAAGGATTGCTGTGAATCAGAAAGGGTGCGCTGCTTCTGTGGTGACCCATAGAGATTAAAGCACTTGGTGGGCAGTGTACAATTTTGATTATTTTATTTTATTTTATTTTATTTATTTTTACAACTTATACGCCGCCCACTACCCAAAGGTCTCTGGGCTACGCATTAGTCCAGCTGCCAAGGTGCCCCAAGCACATCCGATCTCGCCTGATTTGGGAAGCAAAGCAGGGTTTGCCCTGGTTAGTACTTGGATGGGGGACCATCAGGGAATACCAGGTGCTGTCGGCGCCTGGAGTAGGAACTGGCAAGCCACTCCAGTATTCCTGCTAAGAAAACTCCATGGACATGGTCCAGATTTCCCGTTTCTATCTCTCAAAAAGAATTTTTAACTTCCAGATAAATTTATTTATTTATTTATTATTATATTTGTTCCCGTATCTCCACAATGGGACTTTATATCACAATACAAACAAATTAAAACATTTATCCTATTAGATCCTAAAATCCTAAAATCCTAAAATACACTGAATCCAAAGGCCTCCAATGCATCCCAGCACGTCAAAGATAAATTTAAAAATAAAATTGGAGGCACCAATGGTCGTAATAATAAAGACTGAAACTCCCTTTAAGGAGAAGTCTTCCTCACATTCCAATGGGGCTGCCACTGGCCAAGATTTCTGGCACCTGCCGTTACAGTCCAGGAACATCTGCCATGGACCCACCTTGAATCTAGCACCACTGGGCTAGATGTTGCCTTCTGTACCCGGCAGACTGAATCCAGTGTCCCCGCATCTCACCTCCAGGGACCACTGTTCTTCCCTGTGTGATAACATTGCACTGAAATTGGTAAAGGACCACAAACAAACCACTGCGGAAGAGGGCCACCTTCCCAATGGTGAGACCAAAGAACATTCTCTGCATCTGAAGGTGAGATGGTCCCCGGATTTGGAGTAGGTTCTGTTCCAGTGTTTCAGGCCAGTTGGATCACTCGGTGGGCAAGTTCTGCAGTTGTGGACCCGGAGGTCAGGAGTTTGATTCCTTGCCCCAATGGGACTCTGGGGAGAAAGAGCCAGCCTGGGTGGCCTTGGGGGCAAGCTGCACATTAGTCCCTGAGCTGCCTCCCATAAACGGGAGAAAGATAGTTGGTTAAATCGGGGGTAATTTTTTAGGAAGCCACTTCTGAATGCCTGGGAAGGGAAAGACCCCTGCTGTGAATCCAGGCTGGGCAAAGAGTGTGGCAGTGAGCCATAGCCTTGGAGGCCTCGACAGCAGAAACAGGCCCAAGCACATCCAACCGAGGCGACCAACTGGAGATGATTAAAGCACTTGGTGGGCTCAGTGTACAATTTTGATTATTTTATTTTATTTTATTTTATTTTATTTTATTTTCTGGATACAACAGCAGCCTTATATGCTGCGCCTACTTCCTAAAGGGAGCTCTCTGGCGCTACGCACCGGAGATCCGGTATGGTCTGGGCAGCTGTATCAAACCAATGGTGGCCACAGCCTCGCACATCCGAAAGACTCTGGAACCGCCCATGAGTTTGGGAAGCTGGTCCCCGCGAGGAGGGGCGGAATCGCCAAAGGGAAAGTAAGCAGGTGGTTGCCAGGGAGGGGACAATGCCCCCAACCTCCAGACTTCCCGACATGGAGGAAAAGACCAGATCCAGGGTGTGGCCAGACCTGTGGGTAGGGCATACAACATGCTGGGACAGACCCATGGAAGCCATGGATTCCATGAATACCAGGTTCACCGCTGCACATTGAAGTCACCCGCGGCCTGGGACCTCAATAGTGCAGCCCCGATGAACTCGGAGAGCTCCGGGAGGGATTGTGCTGGGTTGCAGCTCCCAGCATTCCTGTCCCACCAACAGGTGAAGGCAAAACCCTGGCTAACCAATGGAAACATAAAGAGAATCCAGACCGATGAAGACCCTCCAGCCTTTGGATGAACCCGGGCGGGCACAGCAGGGAGAGCGTCTGCACCCACCCAGGTCTCGGTATCCAGGTCAGCCCGCCCATCTTGGATGGTAAATATGATGGGGATTTTATTATGGACTGACCTGGCGTCAGAATGCAGGAAAGGTTGGAGGCACTGGAGGAGTGACTCATACGTGGCAGGGGAGCCGAGGGGTCAGAACGCAGAGGCAAACCTGACCCGGGTCTTCTGACACTGACGATGACTGAGAATCTTCACAAACTCCATGGACATGGGAATCTTCAAAGGTCCATGGACTATAATGACCAAAGAGTCACACACACACAATGACACACACACACACACACACACACACACACACACACAGACACACACACACACACACACACACACACACACACACACACACACACAACACCACCACCACCCAGTAATCGGGGTACACAATTTACCAATCTCAGAAGGAAGGAAGGCTGAACTAGCCTTGAGCCAGTCACCTTGGCTTGAAACCAGGCTGTGAGCTTTGGGTGCATCACAGATGCAAAAGGAAGGATGCAAAAATAAAAAAAGAGGGGGACTTTGCATAAGATGGTTGGGCAGCTGATTCTGATGTGCAAGAGTATTGTGCTATTTTTTTTTTTTTGTATAATGTGATGCATCTCCCTTGGTGGTGCAAAATAGTAAACAAGGCAGCCGGTGTGTCACCTGACTCTGCATCCAGATGCAACTAACTGTGGATGATGGGTAGTTTTGTAGTGCCTGCTCTCTTAGTCTTGATGTTAGACTGGCCTGCAGGAGCAGGCCTCGAAACCACTGCTGCCTTCCCGGCACATGGAGGGCGGTCTTCTGTAAAAGTACATGCACACTCACTTTAAGGCCGGGAGGTTCAGACTTTGGGGTGCTGAGGTGGGTGGGATTGCAGAGGCAACATCACTCTGTTTTGGTCCCGTTTGATTATAAGCCAGGCCAAGTCTTACGTCCGTTGATGCGCCCTGGGCGATTAGATGAGCGAGGAAGCGACCAGCCCGCAGCGCGAGGCCAAATCAATTGCGGAAGCCGCCTCAAACCTCTCATTACGGCTCATCCCGCTTACAGCAGCGCTAGGTGGTGTAATTGTGAGAGGAAATTAATCACAGAGCCCAACCTGATGGCCTCCCTGTTTTTACTGGAACGGCGGAAGGTAATTAGCAGGTTTGACAGTCTCCTGGGCTCAAGGTGCGATTAGGTGTGTGACGTAAACGGCTCTTTCTCCTCCCCCCCGGCACATCTGTCCAGGGGCAAATTTGGAGGTATAGGTTAGCTGGGAGATTTTCACCTCGCTGGGAGAGCAAAGACAAAATAGGTCCCCGGCTTCTCCCCAGCAGCCCGAAATTGAATTCCGGCCGGTTCACCTTGGCTTTGTGAAATTGTATTTTCTTGTGAATCATTCCTTTAATGCGATACCAGGAACACGGGGGAGAGTGAGACAAGGAAAGAGAAATGGAACATTTTAAAATAACAGCCAGGCCTGGACCAAAAGCTTTCGGTAGCACAAGAGCCATCTTCCAGACACGTCTAAAAGTTGGATTATCTGCGGTCGCCTTTTCGTCGCCTCCATAGCCAAGAGAGGAGTTTTGTTGGCTGCAGAAGTGGGCCGTGCTATCTATCTATCTATCTATCTATCTATCTATCTATCTATCTATCTATCTATCTATCTATCTATCCAGTGGTACCTTGTGTAAAGGAATTAATTCGTTCCAAATGAAATTTTGTTAAGCAAATTTTCCTTTATACAAATTTCCCATAGGAATGCTTTGAAAACAGAGTAATCCCTAATCGCGACCATTTTTATGTTGTATGGATTCGCCCCATAGGCGATTCTGTTAAGCAAATTTCCCCTATCTCCAGAATTTTTTATGTTGTATAGATGTTATGTTATACAAACCGTTTGTTATACAAGGGTCCAGTGTATCTCTCTCTCTCTCTCTCCCTCTCCCTCTCCCTCTCTCAATATATACAGTGATACCTCTGATAATGGGTTTAATTCGTTCTCAGATGCCATTTGTTATCTGAAAAATTTATCTGAAACGTGGTTTCCCATTTAAATGAATAGGAAACTGATTAATCAGTTCCAGAGGTTCGAAAAAAGGCAAAAAAGCTGTGGGGGGTTTCCAGACCTTTTTATAAAATGCACTTTAAAGGCCTGCAGTGCTGGAACACCTCCTCCAGAACACCTCCCCTGCAGTGCAATGCAAACATGGACAAGAGAAACCAGCAAGACTACCCCAGCCTGTTCCCACCCAAAGTGCAATGGGCAAAAAATGTAAACAAACAAACAAACATAAGCAGGAAGAAAAATCCAGCGCTCACTCTCCCAGCCCTCAATTTGAGTGGATGTCCCCCTAATTCTGGTATTTTGTGAGAGGGAGAAGAGCATCCCTCTATCCACTTGACTCATGCCCTGCATTACTTTGTATGTCTCAATCATAAGAACATAAGAAGAGCCCTGCTGGATCAGGCCAAAGGCCCATCAAGTCCAGCTTCCTGTATCTCACCGTGGCCCCACCAGATGCGTTTGGGAGCACATGAGACTAGATATCTGTCTCCTGATACCACTCCCCTGCATCTGGCCCTTGAAGTACCCCGGTTTTAAGCCTGGAGATTACACATCTCCATCATGGTTTGTAACCTATGATGGACTTTTCCTCCAGGAATCTGTCCAATCCCCTTTTGAAGGCATCCAGGCCAGATGCCATCACCACATCCTGTGGCAGGGAGTTCCACAGACTAACAACGTGCTGGGTGAAAAAATATTTTCTTTTGTCTGTTCTTACTCTCCCAGCCCTCAATTTGAGTGGATGTCCCCTAGTTCTGGTATTTTGTGAGAGGGAGAAGAGCTTCCCTCTATCCACTTGACTCATGCCCTCCATTATTTTGTACGTCTCAAAATAATGCAGGGCATGAGTAAATCAAGCAGAACTCCAGCTGCCAGAGATTTTTTTTTTTTGGGGACATTCCGTACAAATTAATGACGGGTAATATAAGTATGTCAGAGAACTTTCAAGAGTCACCTTGAGTTAAATGAAATGAAGGCATGGGGTGAGTGTGTGTGTGTGTGTTTTTTAAGACATATTGATTTTCCATATAATTAAGTGGTATGCTTAAAATGCCACATCCATAAATACGCATAAGATTCTTTGATTCCAATTTTCAGGTAAGATTAGCTTATTATTGAGTGCTCCATCTGTTGTGTGTTACATTTCCATCCTCTGGGGAATATTAGCGTAATTGGGCTTCTTAAGAAACAATATATATATAAAATCCAGTTGTCAAGCAGTTACTTTCCTTGGCAATTTTTCATTCCAGCCCTTCACTTAATATCCCACATGGCTTATTTATTAGCTTGCTAAATTTGGGAAGGTAAATTATTAGTTTAGAGGAGAGAGAGAGAGAGTTGGCAGGGAGGTGCAGCCTCTGCCAAGCCAAAAGCTAACTCAGTCTCCTTAAGCAGGTTCTGCTTTACACAATACTGCATTTATTATTATTATTATTATTATTATTATTATTATTATTATTATTATTATTATTATTATTATTATTATTATTATTGAACAGGTGTGTCTTGTGAACAAGCTCCGTCCTCTGCTTAATTTTTATTTTCTTAAATCGTGCAACTTCTCAACGGCTTTTTCAGATATCAATTGGCAAATCAATTGGCTTTTTTTGGGATGTCTTAAGGTGACCTCTGTTACTGGGGGAATATATTAACTGATGGACCGCTGTGTTAACCAGACAGCTCTCTGCTGGGGGGTGGGGTGGGGTTGGAAGCATGGTACCCCCCAGGCCATCTCAGTTTCATATATGATTCTGTGATATGTAACTGGGCTGGGGGGGCCTCCCTTATGAGGAAAGGCTAAAACATTTGGGGCTCTTTACTCTGGAAAAAGGTGCAACTGTGGGCGATCTGCAATATCTGCACATACCCAAGGTTGGGAAAATTATGCAGGGCATGAGTAAAGTGGATAGAGGGACACTCTTCTCCCTGTCACAAATTACCAGAACTAGGGGACATCCACTCAACTTGAGGGCTGAAAGAGTAAGAACAGACAAAAGAAAATATTGTTTTCATCCAGCGTGTTGTTAGTCTGTGGAACTCCCTGCCACAAGATGTGGTGATGGCATCTGGCCTGGATGCCTTCAAAAGGGGATTGGACAGATTCTTGGAGGAAAAGTCCATCACAGGTTACAAACCATGATGGAGAGGTGTCATCTCCAGGCTTAAAAACAGGGTACTTCAAGGCCCTGATGCAGGGGAGTGCTATCAGGAGACAGAGATCTAGTCTCATGCACTCCCAGAGGCATTTGGTGGGGCCACTGTGAAATCCAGGAAGCTGGACTAGATGGGCCTTTGGCTTGATCCACCAGGGCTCTTCTTATGTTCTTATGTTACTCAATGTGGGTTTGTTTTACTTGTGTTGTTTCCTCGTTTTGTCACTACCTCTGTTTGATTTGTCTTTTGTTGTGAACCGCCCTGTGGCCTGGCTGTCAAATAGGTGGTATAGAAATCTAATAAATAAATAAATAAAATTCCCATAGGAATCTTTCTTCAGTTAAGATTGTAGACCTCCAGATGCATAAGAATGCCAGGGAGGATGGCCCATCAGATTTCAATGGACCTGAGACCTCATCGCCCCTCACTGCAGAATTGAAGAGGGCCATTGAACAGACGTGGAGGTCAATGACACCTGGAGTTCTTGAAAAGGTCAAAAGGCATGTGGATTTGGGTGAACCGGTGGATATAGTCTATCTGGATTTTCAAAAGGCTTTTGACACAGTCCCTCACCAAAGGCTGCTGAGAAAATTGCACAGTCAGGGGATAAGAGGGCAGGTCCTCTTATGGATTGAGAACTGGTTGAGATCCAGAAAACAAAGAGTAGGTGTCAATGGGAAATTTTCAGAATGGAGAGAAGTGAAAAGCGGTGTGTCCCAGGGCTCTGTCCTGGGACCGGTGCTTTTCAATCTGTTCATAAATGACCTGGAGACAGGGATAAAGAGTGAGTTGGCCAAGTTTGCAGATGGCACAAAACTTTTCCGTGTGGTAAAAACCAGAGAAGATTGTGAAGAGCTCCAGAAGGATCTCTCCAAACTGGGGGAGTAGGCTGAGAAATGGCAAATGCGTTTTAATGTAGCCAAATGTAAAGTAATGCATATTTGGGCAAAAAATCCAAACTTTATCTATCAACTCATGGGCTCTGAGTTATCCGTGACAGATCAGGAAAGAGATCTTGGTGTGTTGGTGGACAGCTCCATGAAGGTGTCTCCCTAATGTGTGCAAGCAGTGAAGAAGGCCAATTCCATGGTAGGGATTATCAAAAAGGGGATTGAAAATAAAACAGCCAACATTATAATGCCATTACACAAAACAATAGTAAGGCCGCACCTGGAGTATTGTGTACAATTCTGGTCACCACATCTCAAGAAAGACATAGTGGAACTGGAAAAGGTGTAGAAGAGAGCGACTAAAATGATTACTGGGCTGGGACACCTCCCTTATGAGGAAAGGCTAAAACATTTGGGGCTCTTTAGTCTGGAAAAAAGGCACCTGAGGGGGGATATGATTGAGACGTATAAAATAATGCAGGGCATGAGTAAAGTGGATAGAGGGAAGCTCTTTTCCCTCTCACAAAATACCAGAACCTGGGGACATGCACTCAAACTGAGGGCTGGGAGAGTAAGAACAGACAAAAGAAAATATTTTTTCACCCAGCGCGTTGTTAGTCTATGGAACTCCCTGCCACAGGATGTGGTGATGGCATCTGGCCTGGATGGCCTTCAAAAGGGGATTGGACAGATTCCTGGTGGAAAACTTCCTCACAGGTTACAAACCATGATGGAGATGTGTAATCTCCAGGCTTAAAACCAGGGTCCCTCAAGGGCCAGATGCAGGGGAGTAGTATCAGGTGACAGATATCTAGTCTCATGCGCTCCCAAACGCATCTGGTGGGGCCGGTGTGAGATACAGGAAGCTGGACTAGATGGGCCTTTGGCCTGATCCAGCAGGGCTCTTCTTAGGTTCTTATGTTCTTATGAGTTGGATTCCATGGTAAGAATCTGGATACCAACATGATGCATGGATACACAGGGGCATCTTGTTATACAAGATGCATGGGTGCATCTTTTTGGTGTGTGTGTGTGTGTGTGTGTGTGTGTGCCGGAACATAGTAATTACGTGCACAGAGGATAGGTGGAGAGAGCTTGTGGCTATGCATTACAAGCAGCCCCTTGGGATACCCCTAGTGAGGTCAAAGGAAAATGTCATATTTCTTATTTAAAACATATCCATGCAGGGTCAAATGTAGACTTGAATGCCAATGCCCTTGCAGTTGGCTTTCAGTGAAGGTGCAGATGGCCATCACAGAGACAGCTGCTCAGCTTGCTGGCCAGCACAAAGAGATCAATTTTGAAGGAGGCAGGTTTTGTTTTCATGGAGTGAGGAGTGGGAGAGGGTGGTCTCTATGGGCCTGGGCTGGAGCTCTCCAGGGTGCTGAAGGACCCTGACACCCCCCCGCCCCCGTGTTCATCACTTTTTGAAGATCTGTAAATTTCAGACTAAACTCCAGAGTAGATTCACTCCCTATTTGGGACTAGAATGGTTATGTCCCACTCACTCCAAAAAGGGACATAATCAAAGACAGAAGAGATCCGTGAGTCATGACCAAGGACAGACAAGATGCTCCGGCCACTCCATGCCCACACAGATTGCTTCAAACGCAAGATTGTTGCAGATCTTCATTCGGACACAATCCTGAATGGTGTAGGGTCAGGGAGATGGTTGGCAGATGTGTTCTTTGAGATGACGGAGCAGCATCAAAGCCACAGGATTTGGTGGCCCTCTCGGTTCCTGGAATGGTCAGAATCTTGCCTTTTTCAGGTTCTGCAGAAGATCTGTAGTACTGTGATTGCTCAGTGGTGGCTACAATGCCGGTTAATCCCACGTTATGCAATAGGGTTGTTGTTGGGTTGTTTTTGCTGCATTGTAAAGGCTTTCAAATCCACCTAGAGGAGGTGGGAAAGTCCCTTGCCGTCCTTGTCAACTGAGAGGCTGTGTGATAATCTTTGAAGGCACAACAAATGAGTTTGCATCTGCTCTGTTGTGGTACACTCCAGACCTTGGGTTCTTTTTTTGTCATTTGGCTGAGTGGGTTGTATGGGAGAGTCCCGTTGGGTCAGCGCAGAGACTTGTGTGAGCTACGAGCTTGTTTTCCCACACCAGCAAACCAGATTTCCAGCAGGCTCAAGGATATGGAGTTCTTAGATGTCTCTTGTACCGTCCACAGAAACCAGGTCCTTGTTAATGAAAATTAGAAGGATCCTTTTGGGGACCGTGCCTTATACAACCCCAAGTTGTGTTGGGTGTAGGTCAACCCAAAAGAATTAATAAAAGGTCCTGTCTTGAATACCTTTCCTCAGGTCTTGCAGACCTGAGCATCTTTTGTTTTTTTAGTCACTCAGTCTCATGTATGGTCATCTTCTTTTCTGGGTGCCTTCTAATGTCCCTAAAGTTATTGTCTTTATAGTTTTACTTGTTCATAATATACCCAAGGGCCTTTTTTCACTTCTAGTGAGATTTCTGGGTTGAGATACAGGACGCTGGACTAGATGGACCTTTGGCCTGATCCAGCAGGGCTCTTCTTATGTTCTTATGAGATCCCACAGTCAAAGGTGCTGGGGAGATTCTCGGTGTGTCACCATGCACTTAACGTTCTCATGTTCTCCTTTGGACAACCTCCTAGCAAGCGATAGACTTCTCCTTTGTCAATTGGCCTTTTCTTCCCTGGAACCCCCTCTCCCTCCTCCCTTAAAATGGTCTCCACCTTGACCACTTTGTGAGGATTCTTGATGTGAATGGCGGGTGCCAGTGATGGTGGACCATCTCTGTCTGTTTGCCCGAGTCTGTCTTCTGTCATTAGGTGTGTTGGGCCATTGCCCGTTGCGATAGGAATTGTAGTCTGGCAATATCTGCACACCCCCCAAGGTTGGGAAGGAGTGATTTAAGCTCTTTAGATCCATAAATGGCTGAAATTCTTAGGGCATTCCATGATATAGGTGCACATGGGCGCCATTTATCAAAGTGTGAAGCTGCTGCCAGAGACAGTAGAAGCTTTAAAAAAAAAAGACGCGAGTCTCTGAAGACTTTTCAGAAAATCTGTGCTTCAGGCTGGATAGTTTCCGCTGGGGTAGAAGGAAGTCAAAAGAGGGACGTTCTTTTGCTTTTTCTACCTGGTCAGCATCGCCGCAAAAGGTTGGTGATGGAGGCCTTCAAACGGCTCCTATGGCCCTGGTTTAGGGGCCGGGGTTCTTGCCCGCAACTGCTTCCAGGGGAGGGGGTGTCAGACCCTTACCCTGAAGTAGGGGAGGAATACGGGCAGGGAAAAGGTACAGAAAGTGCTGAATGTCTGGGAGGCAGCCCTGCCTCGTATTTATGAGCTGGAGAAATAAAATGATAACCGCTGTACAAAATGAGGTCTGGGGGGAGAGCTCCTTTAAAAAAAAACTAGGTCTCTCAGAGAACATGAGGATGCTTAGAAGTGTCGTTTCCCCTCCTTGCAAAAAAAAAAAAAGCCTCAAAAGCTCTGAGGAATAAAATATGCATTGTTCCCCCCCACCCCCCCGGAGAAACCAGAGAACGAGAGGTTTTATTCTGCTATCAGAATCTGTGCCCATGGAGACACAGCCAAGTCCTGATTAGGTGTGGGGAGTGTGTGTCATTTTGAAGGTTGTTTTCAACACAGTGGCCCTGTTTTGAGGTTTATCCTTGTGTGTGAGGGACTGGGGGAAGCCCCCAGAAAGCTTTCTCGCCTCTCTCTCTCTCTCTCTCTCTCTCACACACACACACACACACACACACACACACACACACACACACAGAGAGAGAGAGAGAGAGAGAGAGAGAGAGAGAGAGAGAGAGAGAGAGAGAGAGAGAGAGAGAGAGCACACACAACCACACACAATAGGACCCCTGTATCTGCTGGGGATTGGTTCCAGGCCTTTCCGTGGATAATGAAAAACCATGGATAAGAGAGAATGTCAAACCCCCCCCCCAAAAAAAACTGCTGTTTTGCAACACTAGCTTGCTCTATGGCTGCCGTTTGTGACAGTAGCGTGCTTTGTGCCTGCTGAATTATTTATTCAATTTTTTCCTCTGCCAACTGTGGATAAATGAATCAGTGGTTAATGAATCAGTGGATTCAGGGGTCCTACCCCGAGGCATGCACACACGTATGCACACACCCACATACACCCACAAACACCCACACCCACACATCTTTTCATACTGAAGGGGAACAGGAGATGAGGCATTCAACGGGGGTCGAAAGACCTCCCTGAAAAGTTGTGTTTTCAGCTGCCTGCTAAATGGACTACAGCAGGCATGACCAAACTTCGGCCCTCCTGATGTTTTGGACCACAACTCCCAGAATTCCAAGCCTGTATATCCAATGGCAAAGGACTGTGGGAGTTGTGGTCCAAAACCTCTGGAGGGCCGAAGTTTGGACATGCGTGGACTGCAGGGAAGGGGCCATGCATAAAGTCCTCTGGGAGTTGATTCCATCACCTTGGTGCCACCCCTTGAGAAGGCCCTGGCTCTTGCAGATGACTTTTGCACTTCTCTCGTGGCGGCTCCACAGAGGAGCTTCACCTGGGAAAATCTGGCGGGCTGGGTAGAGGACACTGGTGGAAGATGCTGCAGCGGGTGATGATGTGGTCCCACATCATGAAGGGTCCCACATCCATGAAGGTCAAAATCCTGTACCTTGATCCAGGGCTTGAGGGGTGAACCGGCGGAGGTGGGCCAAAACCGGGGTGATGCCATCAAAGTTTCTCATGGCAACCCCCAGTCTGGTAGCCACAGTAATTGTTGGGCCTTCTCTCGCTGAAATATTTGTGAACATTCTGTGACATCACAGTCATCGGTCCAGGGGCTTGCTGGCAAACAGTCAAGACCTAGAGTGGATGTCATTCTGCATATAGGGCTCAGAGAGACACAAACTCAAAGGATGTTCAGGGAGGCACCTAGAGGGAAGAACCCTGATTTATCTCTGGAGGCAGCAAGGAATCTGAGCAGTATTTTCATTTTTTTAAAGACAGGATAAATGTAAAGGGAAGAGACGAGCCCCTTGGTGGCCCGTTTCATGTCCTCTTTTTAGCTGCAGGCCTGCTGTGGATAAACCACTTTTTGAAAAGCTATTATCTCGTCCCGAGAAGTGAGGTGGGGGGGGGAGGAAGGAAGGCAGTCATTGAGCAGATGCAGGGATGACTCAGTGGGCAATTTATGGACCTGGCCTATTTCTGTACCATTTTTAAAGCATGTAGACATTTTATTCCCTTACTATTAGGTCATTGCCATCTAAGATGTGGTTCTCTGCTCAACAAATCCATGACGGGGGTTTCTTGCCTTGAGGAGCCTTTTTGGGGTCACGGCTCCTGATTTGGAAAGGGACAAAGGTTAACCCTGAGGCATGCACTAGCATGTTTCTGAGTCTCCCCGGGCCTTGCTTCTGTCCTTGGGACCATCACTGGTTGAAATAGAGGGGCGTTGTTTGTGTGCAAAGAGCCGTCACCTTCTGAGAGTTCACCACAGCCCTCTGAAGCAGGCAGGCCACCTTTCTTTCCATTTTGGACCCGGGGCCAACGTGAGGCTTTAAGGTAGTTTTCCTGGGAACAAATATCCCAGCAGTCAATCCCTCCAAACCACTCAAAGTGGCAGATGCAGGAGAGTGTCATCAGGAGACAGGGATCGGGTTGTCTCCTGGGCTCCCAGAGGCGTCTGGTGGGGCCACTGGGAGATCCAGGAAGCTGGAATAGATAGGCCTTTGGCCTGATCCAGCAGGGCTCTTCTTAGGTTTCTTATGAACCTGCCCCTTTTTGTTTTGGTTTTTTTGGGGGGTGTGATTGGGTGGCTTAAAAGGAGGGTCCCTCAAAGTGCCAGAAGCAGGGGAGTGGGATCAGGAGACAGGGACCTGGTTCTCTCATGGGCTCCCAGAGGCATCTGGTGGGGCCATTGGGAGATCCACAAAGTGGGACTAGATGGGCCCTTGGGCTGATCCAACAGGGCGCTTCTTATGAAACAATTTGCCAGGCTACAGATACACCACCTCAAAGAGACACATTTGCCATTTTGTAGGGGATTTTGGTCACCTGAGGGCCAGCGTGGACCTCTTGTGGCAGAGCATTTCAGCCACACACACCCTGTCCTGGTTCTCTCCCAAAAAAACATATCAAGACCCTGTGGTTGGTCCACCTATTTGAATGGCTTATGATCTGCTCATTAGTGTAGCTGATTGATTTCCGAACCTGTAGTCTCAGGCGTCCACAACCAGCTGTGAGGAGAAGGGTTTAATTTGTACTTTTAAAAAAGTGCCTTGTGTGTAAATGCAAACATTCTGTTGTTATACGTACATCAGGTTGTACAACTTGTATTTAAGGGTTGCAGCCGAGGAATTTATTTTCGGAGAAGAAAAATTACCCACCTAGTGTTTTTGTTCTGTTTCTGCATTTATATTCTTGAGTGACTGAAATGCTCTTCTGATTGATGGATATTTTTGTCTGGTACCTTGTGAAGGAAGGAAGGAAGAAAAGGAAAGGAAGGAAGGAAGGAAGGGAGGAAGGAGGAGGAGGAAGGAAGGAAGGAAGGAAGAAAAAGAAAGAAAGAAAAAAGGGAGAGAGGAGGAAGAAAGGAAGAAAGAAAGAAAGAAAGAAAGAGAGGGAGGGAGGGAGGGAGGGAGGGAGGAGGAAGAAAGAAAGAAAGAAAGAAAGAAAGAAAGAAAGAAAGAAAGAAAGAAAGAAAGAAAGAAAGAAAGGGAGGGAGGGATGGAGGGAGAGAGGAGGAAAGAAGGAAGGAAGGAAGGAAGGAAAAGAAGGAAGGAAGGAAGGAGAGGAAGAAAGAAAAAAGAAAGAAAGAAAAAAAGAAAGAAAGGAGGGAGGGAGGAAGGAAGGAAGGAAGGAAGAAAGAAAGAAAGAAAAAAAGGGAGGGAGGGAGGAGGAAGAAAGAAAGAAAGAAAGAAAGAAAGAAAGAAAGAAAGAAAGAAAGAAAGAAAGAGGAAAGAAAGAAAAAAAAAAGAAAGAAAAGAAAAAAGTAGGGAGGGAGGGAAGGAAGGAAGAAAGGGAGAAAGGGAGAGAAGGGAGGAGGAGGAAGGAAGGAAGGAAGGAAGAAAGAAAGAAAGAAAGAAAGAAAGGGAGGGAGGAGGAAGGAAGGAAGGAAGGAAGGAAGAAAGAAAGAAAGAAAGAAAAAGAAAGAAAGAAAGAAAGGGAGGGAGGGAGGAGAAAGAAAGAAAGAAAGAAAGAAAAAGAAAGAAGAGAAGAGAAGAGAAGAGAAGAAAAGAGAAAGAAAAGAAAGAAGAGAAGGAAGGAATTAAATTTTGTAAAACAAAACAGAACAAAATTAACTACTGTGTTCCCCACATTTCGCACCCCACACAGGCAAGGCACCTTTATTTCGACACAAAGGTTTGTCTGATCTAAAGATCTCAAGAATGTCCTGAGTGAGAATATTGTGCCACAGCTGTTACTGGGGAGGTTTGTGTTTGCTGCCTTCCTCTGTGTTTCTCATTTATTTATCACACATTGCAAAGGAGCCCTCCTTCCCTGAACACACAAGAAAGGTGGAGAAAAAGCCCGCCAAAGCCCTAAAAACCCACAAGAGCCATCAAAAAGTCCACTGATTTTTTGGTTTTGTTTGAAGAACCCTGACTGCCCCCCTTCTCCAGCCCCTCGCTTGGCCCTGAATTCTGCCCCTGCGCTTGCCGTCTCCTCCTCTGCAGGAGAAACAGGGGCCTCTTTGCGATATCTCTTCAACCCAGGCTGGCCTTTTCTGTCTGCACACCGGCCCAAGCCACGTTCCCCGTCAAGAGATGGGTCCTCTCGGTCTGTCATTTCCCCCCTCCGGCCGCCCATCTTGAAGACCCCATGCAAAGACCAGGACCACTGTCAGCTCTTTTGCCGTCTCTCCAGGGAAACTCCAAAAAAGAAACCAAGTTTGCCTTGGGGCTCCGTGAGCCGTCCATCCCCCTGGAGCTCTGACCTTTGGCAGGACTCTCTGGGCAACCACGTGAGGCAGGCCACGCCGCCACCAAAGGCTTTGGCTATCCGGGTCTGACCTGCCCCGCAGCTGTTGCCGACCTCGGGCCAAGCTTGTGTGTGTGTGTGTGTGTGTGTGTGTGTGTGTGTGTGTGTGTGTGTGTGTGTGTGTGTGTGTGTGTGTGTGTGTGTGTGCCTCAGCTGTTGCTGACCGCTGGCCACTGTGTGTGTGTGTGTGTGTGTGTGTGTGTGTGTGTGTGTGTGTGTGTGTTCCCACCCAGATGACTCATAAGGTACAGAAGAGGGCGACCAGGATGGTTGAAGGTCTGGAAGAAATGTCTTATGAGGAACAGCTTAGGGAACTGGGAATGTTTAGACTTTCAAAAAGAAGACTGAGAGGGGATATGATAGCTATGTTTAAATATTTGAAAGGATGTCATATTGAGGAGGTAACAGGCTTGTTTTCCATGGCTTCAGAGACTAGGCCTCGGGGCAATGGTTTCAAACTGCAGGAAAAGAGATTCCATTTGAACATTAGGAAGAACTTCATGACCGTTAGAGCTGTTCGGCAGTGGAATATGCAGCCCCAAAGGGTGGTGGAGTCTCCGTCTTTGGAGGTTTTTAAGCAGAGGCTGGATGGACATCTATCGGAAATATTGAGATGGGGTTCCTGCATGGCAGGGGGTTGGACTGGATGGCCTTTGAGGTCTCTTCCAACTCTAGGATTCTATCATTCTAAAGTGCTAACAAGCTGAGGGTCAAGGGCAGAGCAAGCTTTTGAGGTTATGTAATAGGATCGGGGTCCATTTGGCCTTTGCTTCTCCTGGGGGGGGGAGGCTGAGATTCCTAGTAGCCTTTGTAGTGAAAGACTCACAGAGGCAGCGGCAGGGATGAGATCTTGCATTTGGAGCGGAAATGGGAAGATTGGTCGGCAGGTGGATGAAAGCCTCTTGTGGAGGCCATTGAGGCAAGGGATCCAACTCAGACCTGGCAGACGGTCGCCTGGTTTCCAGCGTATTTGAAAACTGCTGTTATATTTGCTCCAAACACAAACATTCCTTTTGTCTTGGTGGAACAGCAGAGTGAGGATCCACTCAGGGTACACTTGTAACCTCTATATGAAAAAAATTAAGGGGCGGGGGACACCGAGAAAGCCCCCTTTCCACCGTATAGTGTTCAAAACATTTAAAAACATAGGTCTTGGAGCCCTTCAGATATTGCAAAAATGCCCCCAATGCTCCCTAGAAGGCACAAGCAGGCTTTTTGAGAAAAAAGATTTCAAGACATTTGCTTGTTCTCCAAAACAGGGTGTTCACACCCCGTCTCTGTTATTGTTGACAACTTTTTTATCTTTAGGAATAGATAAAACAACAACAACAACAGTATTTCCTGAAACCTCTGTACCTTGCTTTGGTGGAAACCTAAATCACTGCAGTCTAAAGCAGCCACGAACTTTCGCCTTTTGCGATGAGTCACCATGGAAGGTGCTTCTCTCCTTTTTGAAAACGTACGTCCCCCTCCTCCACTTCTCCAGGAATGAGTGGCCAGAATCCGGCCTTGGACATGTTGGGAATCTAGTCCTTTGGGGAAAACAGTTTGCTCACTGCTTCCATCCTGTGGTTTCACTTGGCAAGGCCGAGAGGTTTCCCTCGGGCCGTGCCCGCTCAAGGCGGTCATCTTCCCATTTTGCCACAGGCCTCAGCTTCCTCCTCCAATGGGGCAAAATTAAAAAAAAAAAATAATAGAAAAGAAAAACCCAGATCTGCTTTCGTTTTGAGAGGGGAGAGAACGGGGTGAGAAAGTGGATGCCTTTACAGTAAGTCTTGGTTTCTACGTGGTGGATTATTAGAAGTCACTGGGTGTTGCAGAATTGCCCACTTTCACATCTCTAAATGAAAAGTTGAAGCTGCGGAGCATTTCTGAAACCAGTGAAAGGAGAGCTGAGCTGCTCTCTCTCTCTCTCTCTCTCTCTCTCTCTCTCTCTCTCTCTCTCTGTGTGTGTGTGTTTTGGTAACTGGAGAGGCTTGTACATGGCCTGGGGGAGTCAAACTGGTGCTCCTGAATGCTCAGACATGCCCAGAAATTGACTTGACTGCCTGTCTTGGTTTGGGCCCCATCATTCTTTATTCCTTCGTATCAGCGCATTGCCCAGTTTACAATGGATGTACATTTGTTAATTTAATTTGTTTAAAATGCTGTGGAACTCCCTGCCACAGGAGGTGGTGATGGCATCCGACCTGGATGCCTTCAAAAGGGGATTGGGCCGATTCCTGGAGGAAACGTCCATCACAGGTGAGAAACCATGATGGAGATGTGTCATCTCCAGGCTTACAACCAGGGTCCTTCAAGGGCCAGGTGCAGGGGAGGGGTATCAGGAGACAGATATCTAGTCTCATGCACTCCCAAACGCATCTGGTGGGCCACTTTGAGATACAGGAAGCTGGACTTAGATGGGCCTTTGGACTGATCCAGCAGGGCTCTTCTTATGTTACATTCTTATGTTCTTTGAAATGTTTTTACCCCGCCTTTCTCCTTAAAAGGGCCCAAGGCGGCTTGGATTTTATATCTATATCAAAAATATAGGTCAAACTAAAAAGCAAATTCAAATGTTGAGACTGTTTTTGACCAGTAGTAGACTTCTACAGTAGTATAATCTTGGCCATTTGCTAGATCTCCTTTAGTACACAGGGCGGGGTGTGAAGTGCAGTCACATAAAATAGCCATGGATTGGATTTCTTCCCAGTCACAGAAAATTTGCATCCAAGTAGCTCCATGTTGCTTGATTATTCTTTGACCTTCTTACTTTGCTTCAAAGTCAAGTGACTCCCAGATGGTCGCGCCCAGGTCTTGTGCTGGTGAGTGACATCCTTTGGCATCCTTCCTTTTAGCAAAGTGTGTTGCTTTTGTATTCTTGAAGGATTTCACGTCCAGGATCTGAAAGATGTTGTGAGTTTTTCGGGCTGTTTGGCCGTGTTCTGGAAGTTTTTCTTCCTGACGATTCACCAGACTCTAAGGCCGGCATCCTCAGAGGGCAAGGAGGCTCAGGGAACAGTTACCCCAGAGCACAGAGAGAAACTCCTTGGTATTGAGAAGAAAAACAACATAGTTGTTGTGAGTTTTTTGGGTTGTTTGGCTCTGTGGCGGGCATCTTCAGAGGGCAAATTGCTCAGGGAACAAGGCGTTTCTCTCTGTGCTCTGGGGTAACTGTTCCCTGAGCTCCTTGCCCTCTGAAGATGCCGGCCGCAGAGTCTGGCAAAACATCAGGAAGAAAAACTTCCAGAACATGGCCAAACAGCCCGGAAAAACCTCACAACAACTGTGTTGTTTTTCTTCTCAATAAGTGTAGCCTATCTCCTTCTGGATTGGGCCCCTTGCTTCTCCTGAAGTGAACTTATGTACTTTTCTGGAAATCATCGAAGAACTGCATCATAGAACTTGGAAGGGACCATCCAGCCCAGGAAGGGTCATCCAGCCCAGCCCCTTTTCCCAGGGAGGCCCAGTGGGAAATCTCACTTCCAACCTCTGCCTCTGTCTCTAGGAATCTCACCCACTGAGCTATCCAGAAATTCTATAGAAAATGACCGCTCTGGTGACACAGGTAAGGGTAAGGCTCTTGGGTTACATCCCTAGGGACCCTTGTCCTCAAAGGGAATCCAGACTCCCAAGGGCTCTTATTTGCCCCTTCAATGTTTTATTTATTTCTCTTTGCATCTCATTTGGACAATATAAATATCCTAGCCATATTTATTTATTTATTTATTTATTTATTTGTTATATTTATATCCCACTTATCTACTGGGTACTCTAAGCGGCTTACAAAAAGGCTGCAAAGCCAGCAAAATACAATAAATAATCAGACAGACAAACCTATAAACACCCTAGACACTGTTAAAACCAAATGACACCTCGACTAACGCGCAAATTGCGATGGCGGGGGAAAAAAAAGAGGTTTTAACTATCGCCAAAGGCCTCACGAAAAAGGTAGGTTTTCAGCGCCTTTCGGAAGGCCAGCAGGGACTCTGCAGAGCGCACATCACTGTGGATGGAATTCCAGAGGCTGGGGGCCGCCACAGAGAAAGCCCGGGTCCGAGTGCTCGTCCTCCGGGCTTCCCGAGGGGTGGCGACCCGAAGCAAGTGCGCTCGCGCCTGCCGAACGGGACGGGCCGAAGTTGACCGCTGAGCGATACGCTCTGCCAGGTAGTCCGGTCCCAAGCCATGGAGGGTTTTATAAACTAAAACCAGGACCTTGAATCTAATCCGGGCTGCAACGGGCAACCAGTGCAAGCGGGCCAGGACTGGGGTGATGTGGTCGTAACGACGCACACCAGCCACCAGCCTGGCTGCCGCGTTCTGGACCCGCTGCAAGCGCCGGAGAAGATTCAAGGGCAACCCCATGTAGAGCGCGTTACAGTAGTCCAGCCTCGAGATCACCAGAGCTTGGACCACTGTTCTCAAGGAGTTCGCGTCGAGGTATGGGCGGATCTGGGCGATCCGACGGAGATGGAAATAGGCGGACCTGGTCACCGACGCCACCTGGTGCTCCATGGCAAGCGCCGGGTCCAGGAACACACCCAGATTCCGCGCCCTCTCCGCGAGCTGGAGGGAGACTCCCCCCAGACAGGGGAGGGGGCCACCGTACCCTGACGGCGAGCTCCCGAAGAACATAACCTCCATCTTCTCGGGGTTGAGTTTAAGCCTGTTCGCCCCGGTCCAGGCCAGTACGGCCTCCAGGCACCCGTCGAGAACTTCCACAGCTTCCACAGCAGAGGTGTTAAAGGAGAGATAGAGCTGCGTGTCATCAGCGTACTGATGACAGCAGACTCCAAAACTCCTGATGACCCCCGCCAACGGCCTTACGTAGATGTTAAACAGCATGGGGGACAGAGACGACCCCTGTGGAACCCCACAAGGGAGGATCCAAGGGGCCGATAACTCCCCCCCATGCTGCACGTACTGTGGCCGGCCCTCCAGGAAGGAACGGAGCCAACTGCGAGCAGTGCCTCCGATTCCGACCTCAGAGAGCCGGTCCAACAGGATACCGTGGTCGACGGTATCAAAGGCCGCTGACAGATCCAGGAGGACCAACAGGGAAGAGCAACCCCTGTCGGCCACCCTGAGAAGGTCATCTTGCAGGGCGACCAAAGCTGTTTCGGTACCCCGGCGGGGCCTGAACCCGGACTGGCAAGGATCGAGGCACTGCCGATCCTCCAAGTATGACTGCAGCCGGACCGCCGCCACCCTCTCGATCACCTTGCCCATAAAGGGAACATTGGCGATAGGACGATAGTTTGTCAGATCATCCACTGCCAGGCCAGGTTTTTTCAGGATGGGCTTTACCACCGTCTCCTTCAGGCGAGAGGGAAAAACCCCCTCGCTGAACGAGGCAGTGGCGATGGCAGAAGCCCATTCGGCCATGGTCCCTCTGGCAGCTCTAATTAGCCAGGCAGGGCAAGGGTCGAAAGGAGTGGAGGCAGGCCGGCAATGCGCCATAGCCTTGGAGACCTCGACAGCAGAAACAGGCCCAAGCGCATCCAACTGAGGCGACGAAGGCGGACCAGCAACTGGAGATGGCGGGACAGGACGACTGCAACCGGAGTCAAAACCAGCACGGATGGCCTCAATCTTAGTTCGAAAAAAGGCTGCGAATTGCTCACTACTGAACTCAGTAGGAGGAGGCCTGGCCAGACTAGGATTGCTGAGGTCCCGAACCACCCGGAAGATCTCCGCCTGGCGGTTCGAGGCCTCAGCAATTCTCAGGGAGGTGAAAGATGTTCTAGCCTCCCTTATCGCGATGATATAGCGACTAGACTGGGCATCAACAGCAGCCTTACTCAACACCGTGCGGGATTTCCTCCAGCTGCGCTCTAACCTCCTCCTAGCCTGCTTCATTGCCCTAAGCTCCCCCGTGAACTATGGGGAGGGCCGGGCTCGGCAGCGGAGGAGGCGCTTGGGGGCGATCCGGTCAATGGTGTGGACAGCTGTTTCATGCCAAAGGTTCGCCACATCCTCGGCCGGATCGTCAGTCATTCCACCAGGAAGTCCCCCAAAGAGCTCACCGAACCGCTGAGGGTCCATGAGCCTCCGGGGGCGGGCCAAGATAGTGGGCCGATGGTCCCCGCGGGGAGGAGCCGAGATCGCCAGGGAAAATGAAAACAGGTGATGGTCTGTCCATGACACAGGAAGGGAGACAAGGTCCCCCACCTCCAGACGCGAGTCCCCCGACATGGAGGTAAACACCAGATCCAGGGTGTTACCAGATCTGTGGGTGGGGCATAAAACATGCTGGGACAGACCCATGGAAGCCATGGATTCCATGAACTCCAGAGCTGCACCAACAAGCCCACCATCCGCATGCACGTTGAGGTCTCCCGCAACCAATAGGCGCGGGGATCTCAACAATGCAGCAGAGATGAACTCTGTGAGCTCTGGGAGGGATTGTGCAGGGTTGTGGGGAGCTCGGTAGCACAGCACAATGCCAAATCTGTCCCGCTGTCCCACCAACAGATGAAGTACCTCCAACCCCTGGCTAACCAATGTCGAGGCCCTGCTGACGTGTAAAGAGTCCCTGTAGACGATTGCGGCCCCTCCGCAAAGAGGCTTCTAAGATGACAGGTTCTAGGGGGGTGGGTGGGTCGTCGGGTTTTGGAGTAAAACGGAGATGCGTGGGGTGGGGGGTGGGGTGCTCTTTTCTCTTTGCAGTGAGTTTGACCCCTGCAGGATTCCTCCTGGTCCAGCACAAAATCTCCTTGGAAATTTATGTGGACTTTTCTGGGAAGTTTTGTAAGCATTCCCCACCCACCCACCCACACACACACACCAGCAGAAAAGCTAAACTGCACAGAACATGATTTAAAAAATCCCTGCACAGACTGGCATCTTTTTGACGCTGGTTCCGATTTGATGGGGCAGAAGGGACACCACACTGTGCAGGATTGTTACGGTTCCTATGCAGGCTTTACTGGAAAGGGTTACATTATGCAGACTTTGCCAGTTTCCTGCTTAAAACAACTGGGGTGGGTGGCAGGGGAGAGAAGAAAAGAAGTTGAAGTGTTTTGTGAGAGGCTTGGGGAATCTCACTGCTATTGCTGGGGGAAGTTTGGTGGGATGTTTTGGCTGGACAAGGCTTGGAAAAGCACCCGGAAAGAGAAATCGTGCTGATATGCCTCATATCTGTAATCCAAACAGTCTCATAGAATCATAGATTTGGAAGAGACCTCAAGGGCCATCCAGTCCAACCCCCTGCCATGCAGGAAACCCATCACAGTATTTCCGACAGATGGCCATCCAACTCCTGCTTAAACACCTCCAAAGAAGGAGACTCCACCACCCTCCTTTGGGGCAGCATCTTCCACTGCCGAACAACTCGGTAACTGTCATGAAATTCTTCCTAATGTTCAAATGGAATCTCTTTTCCTGTAGTTTGAAACCATTGCCCCGAGTCCTAGTCTCTGAAGCCATGGAAAACAAACCCATTCCCTCTTCAATATGACATCCTTTCAAATATTTAAACATAGCTATTATATCCCCTCTCAGTCTTCTTTTTGAAAGGCCAAACATTCCCAGCTCCTTAAGCCGTTCCTCATAAGATATTTCTTCCAGACTTTTAACCATCCTGGTCGCCCTTCTCTGCACCCGCTCAAGATTTTCAACATCCTTTTTAAATTGAGATTTTAAAAAAATGTTGAAAATCTTGAACAGGTGCAGAGGAGGTCTTCTAGATTCTTTCCCCAGCTGGCTCATTCCCTTTCCTTATTAATTTCCCCATTTATTGTTTTACCTTTAATCAGCTCAAAACATTGAACGGCCATATCCGCAAGGGTTGGCTCCAGGCCTCAGCCTGCTCCCCGTGACCACGTATGGTAGAAAATGTGGATTACAGTGAAGGCTACTTTGGATTTCCTGGTCTTTATTGATTCCTTCTGGTGCTCAGTGGCCTTCGCGACCCAAGAGGTTTTTGCATGTCCTGTATCCTCAAGTTGCAGACAATTTATCGCTCTTCTAGTAGGGCCTCTTCAAGGAGGGGTTTCATCATTGCCCACTGCCAGTTGTGTTTCCGTGGCTGAGCAGGGATTCAAACCCAGGACTTTTGAGGCCTAGTTTCTCACTCTGCCTACCACAATGTACTACATCCTGCAATAAATTCACAACTTAAGCATGCTTGTCTTTCTTTAAAAATATGGTAATGTGTGTTAAAGGGCATAATTCTATGCCTCAACAGTAGAGCTAAGAATAAATGCACCTTACGATTCGTTTTTACTTCATAGTCATTATTTACGGTATGAACTTGATAGAGTAACCTTTGCGAACCACCTAAACGGTCAGCCCATAATCATGTATGAGTTGCAAATGTTTTATAACAGGTTTGAATTTTTTTTTCTGCGCCTTCTCCATCGCTGTTAGCAGTCAAGGCTGACTCTTGTACAGTTTTATGATCTACAGAATGGACAATCGGATGGGTTCGCGTCACCTGGGACAGCTCAAAAGTTCAGGTGCATTAAGAGAGCAATAATTTGCATGTCCCCCCCCTTTCGCCCCTCTTTTCTCTGTAACTGGAAGCCAAGCCAAGGCGAAAGCATGGCTCTTATCCCTCCCTCAACCCTCGTGAAAGCACATGGCAGATCCCGGAGAAGGTGTCCATTGGGCCAGCGACCTTTCGGAGAGTGGTTTTTAAAATCGTCGTTTGTTTCCTCTTTAGAATTCCTCGGTGTGCCTTTTGATGCTGGAAGGAGTGCCCCAAAGGCCTGGAGATTTTCACAGAAGGTCATCAGAGAAAGAGAGGAGGTAAGCAAGGCTGTGGCAGGGAAGGAGGCGGACAGCAACAACTATGGGCCTTATCACACGACCCCTAAACTCCGCCGCAAATGGCTCCCAGCTCCGGAGCTTAAAATTGTTTCCCCACCAGCTCCGGAGTTTACAGATAATTAAGTGCGACCACACCCACCTAAGCGGGTCCCAGCGCACTTTTCAGGTACCTGCTCTCCGGAGGTGAAAATTCCTGATGCGGATATAACAGTAGTGACTGCTGGGCTCTCCTTGCTTCTGTTTCTTCTTTTTTTGCCCCCCGCCCCTTTAAGAGATCTGAATGCAGTGCGGGGACGGCAGAACGGAGGTGAACGGCATTCCTTTTGTCCTTTTTTTCTCCCTCCCCTCACGCAGCCAGGAGTGCGGAGGGGGTGGGAACGCAGGAACAGCGACAAACCCCTAAGATCTCTAGTCCGAATTTAAGTGGCCAGCGGATCTTAGGGGTCGTGTGAAAAGGCCCTATGTATAAGTGGATTACACACCCCCCCGGTATGCTTAAAAATGCCACCCATGACTGCTTCTTTCATGAGCCTATGAAGAGCTGCAGTGTCTCGGAACCCTGCTGTTAATCGCAGCTTGAAGAAGTATCTTGAAAAGGTAGCCCATGGTTTCCCCCCCTTGGGCCAGGATGTCAAGAACCCTAGAAACATGAAGTGAGCAGTGGGCTCTCTCAGGCCATGGAGTCCAAACCCCTGCTCAAGGCAGGGCCCTAAATCAAAGTGGCTCTAAGAGAGGGTGGCCCCCATTTTCTCTTGAAGGCCTCCGGTGTTAGAACGCTCACCACCACTCAAGTTCACTGGTTCCATTGTCATACTGCTCTAACAGTTAAGAAGGGTGGGCTTTTTAAAAACACAGTAGGACCCCAGTATCTGCTAGGGATTGGTCCCAAGCCTTCCCGTGGATAATGAAAACCGTGGATAAGAGAGAATGCCAAAATGTCCCCAAAAGTGCTGTTTTGTGATGGTGACTTGCTTCACAGCTGCTGTTTTGCAACGGTAGCTTGCTTTACAGCTGCTGTTTGTGATGGTGGCTTGCTTTACGGCTGCTGTTTTATGACAGTAGCGTGCTTTACAGTTGCTCTTTGTGACAGTAGCTTGCTTTGCGGCTGCTGAATTATTTAATCCCCCCCCTGCCAACCATGGATAACTGAGTCAGTGGATAAATTCTGGGTGTGTCTAACCAAACTTGGCCAATAAAAGTATTCTATTCTATTCTATTCTATTCTATTCTAATGAATCAGTGGATACGGGGGTCCTACTGTACATACGTTCAGCCTAAATCTAGCTTTATGATGTGTCCTGCAATCTGGGACGACTGAGAACAGATCCTGCGCCTACTCTGTGGGATTACCTTTCATAGGAAGGTTGAAATCGCCACAAAGGTACCAGTGGCGAAGGTGGCGCTTCCAGAGAGCCGTGGTAGGCTGACTAGAGGGGGTTCTGACATGCTCTCACTGCGCCTGAAAGCGTAGTGTTGAATTTGTTGACTCCAGAGCCTGTCTTACCAAGTACAGTACTTGTTAAGTCGGAGGCTGGCTGTGGCATAAACGAGTCAGCGAGCATCTCCTAGATGAGGACACGGGACCTGTGGATCAAGATAATGGACCAGGCAAGACATTCTTAACTGTAGGAAGCATTTGGTGAGCCACTTGCTCTGGCAGGCAAGATGGAACACGCAGCAGCTGGAGGTGACAGAGGTGAATCATCCCTTGTTTTGTTCTCCTGGCTAAGACTGAAATATGCCAAAGATTTTTCTCCCTTCTGGGCAGCATTCATGAGAATGCTTGTGCGTGCGTGTGTGTGTCGTATCTCAGCCCTCTTGTTTTTCAAAAATATTGCCAAGATCTGAGACAGAATTTGAATCATGAACATGACGGACTGCCTTTTATGTGTCTTCCTTATGAATCTATTATAGGATCACATAGACTTTGCGTTTATAACCCCTTACAACCTTGTGTGATTACATTGACACTATGTTTTCTGCTGCTATATGTCTGAAGAAGTGGACATGTCCATGAAGCATTACATTAAAATATGAAAGTTAGTCTTTAAGGTGCCACATGTTTTGTGTCTTTTGTTTTGTTTTGTTTTGTTTTTCTTTGATTTTTGCCTGTAATTCTTGAAAGGACTAACACATCTGCCCTCCCTGAAACTTATGGTTTCAATGTAAGTTTCCATCACTCATAACTTTACATGGACTTTTATTCTCCTTTTAACTGCTTGCATAGCTTTAATGCAATGTTGTCATTTAATGCTGTAAGATGTTCCTCAATTCTCTGTTCTCAATACTGGAATATGTCTTAATTGTGAAAAAGGGCAAGGAGCCCAGGGATCTTATTTTGCTTGCTTCTCTGAAGATGCCAGCTACAGAGTCTGGTGAAACGTCAGGAAGAAAAACTTCCAGAACATGGCCAAACAGCCCAAAAACCCCACAACTATCAGATATCTGCTTTCATTGTAGTGAGTCAGGTGGGGAATCTGCAGCCCCCCTTAGCTCTTTCTGCACAGAGACCTTAAATAGGCACCCTGTGTGTGTGTGTGTGTGTGTGTGTGTGTGTGTGTGTGTGTGTGTGTGTGTGTGTGTGTGTGTGTGTGTGTGTGTGTGTGTGTGTGTGTGTGTGTGTGTGTGTGTGGAGTAGGACCACAGTTCCTATAGTAGAATTGCATAACTTTAATATTGCCAATTCAGAAGTTGAAATTGTTTTCTATGCCGTGGTTCAGTCGTCATTCCAAAGGGAGATGGCAGAGAAGAAATCAGAAGAAGACAGAAGGGCAACAATGAAGGAACTAGGAAAGATCCTCAAGTGTCAGGATGCCTCCCGGGAGACCAAGGCCAAGCTCACCCACACTCGTGTCTTTTTGTTCACCATGTAAGAGGCGTGAAAGCTGGACAGTGAAGAAAGGTGACAGGAGGAAATAATTGACTCCTTTGAGATGTAGTCTTGGAGAAGAGCTTTGGAGATACTTTGGGTAGCCAGAAAAAGACCAACAAGTGGGTCCTAGATCCATTCAAGCCCAAACTCTCTTGTGAGGCTGAAATGACAAAACTGGAGCTTTCATATTTTGGCACCTTATGAGAAGACAGTAGTTTCTGGAAAACAACACAGTTTGTTCAATACAGGGCTTTTGTCTCTTCCGTGTCTTATTTTGAACACGGGCAAGAAGTCGTCAGTCTATAAAAGAAATCCATGGTGTGTCAGCCACCTCCTCTCCCGCATCTATGGCATGATTTATTTTTTTCAAAAGAGCAGTTTCGGTGGAGCGGCAATTAACGCAGCTAACCTGTGATACGAGCCGTTTTGCAGAAAACAAGAATTGTGACCTGCTTTGATGAACGTGATTCAGAGAGTTGTTACACAGACAGGAGGCAAGGGGGCTAAATATAAATACGCAGAGCAGCCGGGTTTGAAGTCAGCCTGCCTGAGGAAGGAGGAGTGCGAATTGCATCTTCAGTTTGGCGTCTTAGTCATCAGAGGCGGGGCATCGTATGGCATGGGATGGGGTCTGGGAAGCTCTGGAGTTTGTAGAGGATTTTTTTTGTGTGATGGTGGGGAGAGGTAATGGCAAAGGCTTTGGAAAGTCTGAAGTAGACGTGGGACGGCTTCTTTAGCTGTTGTTGTTATTCAGTTGTTCAGTCGTGTCCGACTCTCTGTGACCCCATGGACCAGAGCACGCCAGGCCCTTCTGTCTTCCACTGCCTTCTGGAGTTTGCTCAAATCCATATTGGTTGTATTGATGACGCCATCCAACCATTTCATTCTCTCCCTTCTCCTTTTCCTTTTGTCTTCAATCTTTCCCAATATCAAAGTGGTCTGCTTATATACCGCCCCATACCAGTTCAAGTAGTCTCCGGGCAGTTTACAGTTTTAATCACAGTATGTGGGCTACACCTTGCTCCCCCCCCCAGCAAGCTGGGTACTCATTTTACCGACCTCGGAAGGATGGAAGGCTGAGGCAACCTTGAGCTGGCTACCTGGGACTGAGCTCCAGGTCGTGAGCACAGTTTTAGCTGCAGTTCTCTGTCCACATACTGCTGAAGCCTCCCTTGTAGAATTTTGAGCATAACCTTGCTAGCGTGTGAAATGAGTGCAATTGTGCGATACTTGGAGCATTCTTGGGTGTTGCCCTTCTTTGAGATCAGGATGTAGACCGATCTTTTCCAGTCCTCTGGCCACTGCTGAGTTTCCCAAATTTGCTGGCATATTGTGTGTAGCACCTTTACAGCATCCTCTTTTAATATCTTAAATCAGGCACGTCCAAACTTTGGCCCTCCACATGTTTTGGACCACAACTCCCAGAATTCCAAGCCTGTATTTCCAAATGGCAAAGGACTGTGGGAGTTGTGGCCCAAAACATCTGGAGGGCTGAAGTTTGGACATGCTTGTATTAAATAGTTCAGTTGGAATGCCATCGCCTCCACTGGCCTTGTTGTTTGCAATGCTTTCTAAGGCCCACTTGACTTCATTTTCCAGGATGTCTGGCTTAATTTCAAGGAAGTGGGTCTGTCGTTCTCCAGAGATCAGCACGAATCCAAAAACAAACCACAATATTGTTTAGAAATTGCTGTTTCATCGAAAATTCATTCATTGCTTTGAACCTAATACCTTGTGTACACAGAGCTACTGTCCAGATGTGAAATTTTATATGCATAGATCAGTGGTTCCGAACCTTGGGGTCCCCAGATGTTTTTGGACTAAAGTCTTAGAAGCCTTCACCACTAGGTGTGCTGGCCAGGAATCCTGGAAGTTGTACTTCAAGAGCATCTGGAGTTCCAAAGTTGAGAATTAGTAGTATAGAGAGTTGAAATAATTAAGCCAGGTGTGAAAAAAAAGCCTTGAAAAATCTGCCTTGTGTTTTTAAAGGAGGCTTGAACAGCAGTTTACTATAAGTCATTGCAAAACAATCAGCCAGCTCCAGCCAGGAGAGCAAGGGCATCACACTGCAAAGGAATTTTACTTAAGGTTGACATCTGAGTTGTGAGAGAAGATTTGAAGCATATTGAAATAATTGGTAAAATGTTGCAGTTTTCCTGTGCGTACTTAATATGCATCAAGAGTAAGAAAGGCTTTTAAGAATGCTGGTACTACTATTCAAGTTTGCTACAAGTTTGGTTTTGAGTACACCTTTAGTTGTAACTTCTTGTAAGACAGTGGTGTCCAAACTTTGGCCCTCCAGATGTTTTGGACTACAACTCCAGCAGTCCTTTGTCATTGGCACTACAGGCTTGGAATTCTGGGAGTTGTGGTCCAAAACATCTGGAGGGCTGAAGTTTGGACACTCCTGTTGTAAGACATCAGAATGCCAATGGCAGTCATACCTGCAGCTTTTCACAAATTCCAAGGATAGATTCTTAACCATTTGTTCTTATGGCTTTTTCCATAGCTATAGGATGTTGTCAATGACTGGGACTTTTCCTTTGCAGTTATGGAGCCTGAAAGCAATGTAGATAAGGAATGTTTGTAGCATTAGACAAGCTGATATTGCAGCAGTGAAAAAACCTTGATACCCAGATGAATTTTGATATGATTGCCAATGGTTTTCTGGATTCATTCTGGAGTGTGAGGAGTTAAGATCATCCAGAGAAGTCTCTCTCTCGGTCCCACCGTCTTCCCAGGTGCATTTGGTGGGAATTTGAGAGAGGCCTTCTCTGTGACTACTCCAATACTCTGGAACTCCCTACCACTGGAGACCAGTCTGGCCCCATCTTTGCTGTCCTTCCAGAAGCAGGCAAAGACGTTTCTCTTGACACAGCCTGAGTGGAGTTTTAAATGGATGGTCTATGATTGAGATGTACAAAATAATGCAGGGCATGAGCAAAATGGATAGAGGGACGCTCTTCCCCCTCTCACAAAATACAAGAAATAGGGGACATCCACTCAAACGGAGGATTGGGAAAGTGAGAACAGACAAAAGAAAATATTTTTTTACCCAGTGTGTTGTTAGTCTGTGGAACTCCATGCCACAGGATGTGATGATGGCATCTCTCCTGGATGCCTTCAAAAGGGGATTGGACAGATTCCTGGAGGGAAAGTCCACCACAGGTTACAAACCAGGATGGAGATGGGTCATCTCCAGGCTTAAAACCGGGGTACCTCAAGGACCAGATGCAGGGGAGTGGTATCAGGAGACAGATATATAGTCTTGTGCGCTCCCAGAGGCATCTGGTGGGGCCACTGTGAGATCCAGGAAGCTGGACTAGACGGGCCTTTTGCCTGATCCAGCAGGGCTCTTTTTATGTTCTTATGTTCCCTTACTGCTTTGAATGCATTTTTGCTGTTGCTTTGTTTGCCATCTTTTAATGTGGTATTTGTTTGACCCTTTATAGTATTTGTATACAGTTGGAACCCCTGTGCATCCGCAGGATCACTATCCACTGATTCATTTATCTGCTGCCTGAAAATATTAAACAAATAACAAACAAACCCAGAAATAGTATCTATATAGGTTTCCAGGGTATATTTACCATAGCTGGCCACTGCAGAGAGCCAGAGGCCATGCAATTTATCCAGTGGTTCGTGGAGTTACAAATGCCCCTACTTATGAAAAATTCAAGTTACGAATAGAAATCCTGGGTATAAGAAAAATTCGAGGTATGAAAAAAATTTCTTAACTCAAAATGCAATTTCCCGTAGGAATGCATTGAAAATGTATTAATTCGTTCCAAGGCTAGAAAAGAGATTAAAGCACCCATTTGTGCGTGTGCAGAACTCTTTATAAAGTGCACTTTAAAGACATGCACACTGTACATGTCTTTAAAGTGAGCTTTTAAACAATGAAATGACGAAACAGCGTGTTGTTTTTCGTAAGGTACTCATCTCTAGTTTTTCCGCTTCTTTCTATGTTTCAAGGACATCTTCAATTTATTTGCTGAAAAATGGTTGCCTGGCTGTCTTCAATCTCTCTCTCTCTCTCTCTCTCTCTCTCTCTCTCTGGGATTGTGCTTCAAAGCCAGATGTGAGCTGGCAGAAGCCATCCAGGTTCTCCTCACCCAGTTTTTCCCCCTCTTTCTATCTCTTCCTTTTAAAGAATAAGCTTAATGTTGTTTGCACCCTTTGCTTTACGCTACTTTTAAGGACCATCAAAGGCCCAGCATCAAGGGACTTTCGGGAAAGTGAATTATGTTTGTTCGTGCACCTCCAGAAGAAAATAATAATAACAGCTGACTTAAGCAACTGCCGTTCGTCTCTGCAAAGTTAATTTAATTGAATTCAGCAACTCAGAGACAAATTACCCTCATTTTTTTTTTAAAAAAGGGTTGCCTTTGATGAAGGGTCTGCCCTTTCTAAAATTTGACCATTGAACGTAGGATGAAATCTGATTTGCTTCTGAGTCATCTTTGCATGTTGTCTGAAGAGTTAAGTCAAGGGTAAGTCGACACCACGTACATAAATCCTGTTGCTTCAGTAGGTCTTCCTTCATTCAAGGCATTCCAGAGAAATTTAGACAACGACTTGCCAGATATCCTTGGATGACGACTCCTGCCTTGAGCAGGAGGGGGCTGGACTAGATGGCCTCTTAGGCTCCTTGGAGCTCCTCATTTCTATTGTTTTGTGAAACCAGTACATGGACTTAAGGCTCTGTTCCTCCAGGTGTTAGGACAGTTGTGTGAGAAGAATCAGTCCAAGAGTGTGAGTCTCACGTTGCAACCGGTGGAGTTTGCTGGGGTGAGAATATGCCAGACTGGTGGTTGGTGCGGGCAGATATGACCACATCACCCCAGTTTTGGCTCGCTTGCATTGGCTGCCTCTTGCATCCCGAATAAGGTTAAAGGTATTGGTTTAGATTTACAAAATCCTCTATGGCTTGGGACCTGAATATCTGGCAGAGCGGATCTTCCAGAGGTCAACTGAGGCCCGACCTACCAGAATGTCACAGGTGCTCTCACTTTGGGTGGCCATGCCCAGGGAGGCTAGGACATTCGGAAACCCGAAACCGGGCCTTCTGTGTGGCTGGCCCCTCGCTTTGGAACCCTCTGCCAAGTGAGTTGTGCCTAGCACAATCCCTGCCCGCCTTCAAAAAAGCATTAAAGACCTTGCTTTTCCAAGAGACATTTGGCGACCTTGTGTGTGTGTGTGTGTGTGTGTGTGCGCGCGCGTGCGTGCGTGCTTTTTTCTTTTTTTTCTTTGCTTTGTTCTGCTTTGTGAACTATTGACGCCATCTTTGCCGATTACTCTTATTACATGTATTTTTATTTTTATTTTTTGTAACGTTATTATTCTGAACTTTTAAAATTGTTCCTGTGTTTGATTGGTGTAAACCGCCCGGAGATCCATTGGTAGAGACCTTTGGGTAGTGGGCGGCATATAAGCTGTAAAAATAAATAAATAAATAAATAAAATAGATGGGCGGTATAAAAATAAATAAATAAATAAATAAATAAATAAATAAATAAATAAATAAATAAATAAATAAATAAATAGATGGGATTTTAAACTAAAAAGCCCCCCTTTGCCCTCTAGTGGCCAACATATATATATTTAAAATAGGTGTCTTAGGGCCCAAGGAGTCCTCAGGGGCACCTGTCGAAACGTGGCATAATTTGGGTTGTGATGTGTAAAACGGGCTTCCCTTCAGTGAGGGAGCCTACATTGGCCCTGTCCGGTGCGGCTGCCTCCAAATGAGAAAAACCACATAATTGAGCGAGAAAAGGCTTAAGAGGCCTCTGAGTCCTATTGAGTTCCAGCTCACATGCCGGCACTTGGAACGAGGGTCCGAGACCCCTTGGCAGCACCCCTTGGGTGAGGTCTTAAAATGGGCTCCAGCAGGCAGGGCCGGATTCAGTGGGAGAATGAACACAGCTGCTATAATGTCGGCGTCATGCAACCCTCCCCGGTGGAGTTTTACACCTCTCCTGGCCCCCTTCCACCAGGGCCTATAGCTGGGGATGTGATGGAAGCTGTGGCTCAACGCGATGGAGGACGGGGTGCCATTTTGAGGGAGGCCGGAGCCAGCAGGAGCTGCCCATGCAAAGCCGCGCAGCTGCTCCTCCTTTCCCTCCCTCCCGTCTTGCGCGTTCTCCCACGCCTGCAGACAATGCACACACAGGTGTCCACATGCGACGCGAGCATGTGGCAATGGATGCCTGGGCGGCGGGCCGTCTACCCATCTGTCTGGTCCGTGCGTCCCTCTGTTCGTTGCCCGCCCGGAGGCACCTGTAGCTGGGAACCCAGCGGTCACCATGGCAATCGGCCGTCTCAGGCAGCGTTTTCTTCCGAGTCAGTTCTGAAACGCTGACAATTACACAGATACACAGGCCCCCTTTGCGAGCGCCCATCAGTCTCCCCTTTGTTGTCTTGACAACCGGAGTATATTTAGAAATGTAACGGGGGGTCTCGGTCGCACTTTCGCTTGAGCGGCGTTTCGTGGCTCTGCTGCATTTGGGAGGGGGGGTGGCAGGCAAATAAATAAAGGATCTCCTTGCAGAGGGGAATGCTACGTATTCACACACACCCAAGCCCCCCCCCACTATTTTTGGCACTGGCTCTCGAGGGGTCTCAAACTCAGGAAAGGATGGTGGGCAGCTTCTAATTTCATGCAGCAAAAGGCGCCACCGCTAATTTTTTTATTACGATAATTTTAAATATTTATTTCACATCTAGGTTGCCCATCTCGCTACCAAGGCCACCCTGGGTGGTTGACAACAGCAAGTAGAACTCCAGTCGACAACTATAAATTAAGATAAAATAGCGTTAAATAATACAGATCGATAAACAGATGCTGAACGTTAGAAATCAGTTATGACTGCTATGAACTCAAAAATGCAACGTACAACTTTGTTATTTCCATTCTTTGTACTAGATGAAGATAGAAATAAGTGACGATGAATATAATGATGGAAAAGAAACATGTAAATTTGGAATAGATCAAACATTTGGGCCGAAATATTGGGGAATTAATTGTATTTTAAATATGTAACAAGGCAACACACAAGCAATGTATCTGTTTTAACTTGTTAGGTTTAGAAAATTTAATAAAATGTTTTTTTAAAAAATGCAAATACAAAAAAACCAACAGTTAATAGAATTTGTCAAGACAGTGCTTGGGGACGGCGAGGATAGAGAATTTCATATCCTCCCAATTCTTCAGTCTCTCACAGACCCGAGAAAAGTTGCAGTACGTTGCAGCGCATCTTGTCGGTTTCTAGAACAATTGTGTCTGCATTCATGTCCTGCCTGTCTGCTCCCTCCTCTTGCTGTGAGGCCGTCCGCTCTACTGTTGTTTATTTTATTTATTTAACTAACTTATCTCCTGTGCTTCTTCCACTGAGCTCAAGACCCCCAATTTACCTTCACAACCACTCCTCTGGTATGAGTTTCACAATATTCAGTTGTATAAATCATCAAGGGGCAGTTTGTATCTAGGTATGCCAACTCTTCTGTTGAGTTCCATAATATTCCGTTGTATAAATAACCAAGGGGCAGTTTGTATCCAGGTCTGATCATACGCAGTGGCTACCCTTAGGTGAAGTGAGGTTGAACCCTCGCTCTGCTTATCCATCATCCTTGCCATTGTTGAAAGACAGGCCAAGTGCCTGTCCAGTTGGCTTTTGGACTTGGTCTAGGAGGTGATGGGATGCCAGCAGAACCTCTTCAGCTTGAGCGACATGCATGGATGACTCCACTGGGAGCAATCCAGTTAGAGGAGTGGATGTTTGGGGCAAGCTCTAAGTAGTTGGTTGATCTGTGGTTTCTCGTCCCATTTGGTCCCTGAAGTGGGGCGGTAGAGATGGTCCCCCAGCCTCTACCTCTGTTTTTCTAGCAGAGAGGACTCCCCGAAGCTCAATGGTAGCACCTCTGTTTGTGGAAGGCCCCGTGCTCAGGGCTTCAGCCTAATAGAGGGACCCGGCAGTGTCTGAAGCAGACCTGATGCAGTCCTGCAGTTTTCAGTTCCTCTTGCTAATAGAATTCATCCATTCGGGGTTTTTCCATCCATCCATTCGTTCGTTCATTCGTTCATTCATTTCTATAGGCCACTTTCTCCCAATAAGGGGACCCAAGGCGACTCACAATACTAAATATAGTAGAATTAAAAACACAAAAAGTGAAACATAAAAACCAAAAATAATTAAAACGACAAACCAATTAAAGTACAGTTGAATAACTAAAAGCCAGTCAACAATAAAAACTGGCATAACTTAAAAAAAAAGGCATTCAGCGACTCAATTATGGTTGTTAAAATCCTGCCTGAAGAAATAGGTCTTCAGTAAGGCTTTTGTTTTGCTTTGCTTTGTTTTTTTTTAAATTGCAGAACATTAGTCACACAATGCAGATTCTCTTAGGGAGGCAGGTGACCTTTTTGGATATCAGACACCAGCCATTCCTTCTGCTCTCTCGGGACTAGTCAACGCTCACAACCTCTCAAGGTTGTTGGTTCCATTGTTGTGCTGCTCTAACAGTTAGGAAGTTTTTGCTGGTATCCAGCTGAACGCTGACTTCCTGTGGTTTGAGCCCATTGTTGTATGTCCTGCGCTCGGGTATGATTGAGAACAGATCCTACCCCTTTGCTGTAGAACAGCCTGTCAAATATTGGAACAGTGCTAAACTATCTCCCCTCATTGTTTTCTCAAGGCTAAACATCCTCAATTATTTCAGTTTTTCCTCCTAGGGTTTGGTTTCCAACGCCTTATGCCTTAATATACATAAATAAATGCCTATTCATTTTCATGCTATCTCAGGGTAGGCCATCCAGCGCTTGTTAAACTTTGTGAGGTGTGTCATGTTGACACTGTGAAAATGAGTTTTCTCCTTGCTCCTGTTTGCTCCAAATGTTGATATGCAAAACACTTGTGTAGTCCCGTTTTTTGCAGCAAAGAATAGACACACACACACACACACACACACAAGAAGGACGGAAAAGATGATTATTGTTTAAACACACACACACACACACACACACACACACACACACACACACACACACACACACACACACACACACACACACACACACACAAAGCACACACACAGCACACAAAACACTGCACATCACACACACAGATGACACAAAACTTTTCCGTGTGGTAAAAACCAGAGAAGATTGTGAAGAGCTCCAGAAGGATCTCTCAAACTGGGGAGAGGGGCATCAAATGCGTTTTCATGTAACCAAATGTAAAGCGCATATTGGGGCAAAAATCCAAACTTCATCTATCAACTTGGTTATCCGTGACAAGGTCACAGAGCAAAGCTGCCAGCAGTGAAGAAGGCCAATTCCATGCTAGGGATTATCAAAAAGTTGAAAATAAAACAGCCAACATTATAATGCTTCAAAACAATAAGGCACAATTTGTTTAACAAAGAAAGACATAGTGGAACTGGAAAAGGTGCAGAAGAGAGCGCAAAATGATTACTGGGCTGAGGCACCTCCCTTACGAAGAAAGGCAAAACAATTGGGCCTCTTCAGTCTGGAAAAAGGCGCTTGAGGGGGATATGATTGAGACATACAAAATAATGCAGGGTATGAGTAAAGTGGTTAGAGGGGAAGCTCTTCTCTCTCACACAAAATACCAGAACTAGGGGACATACACTCAAATTGAGTGCTGGGAGAGTAAGAACTGACAAAAGAAAATATTTTTCACCCAGCGTTGTAAGTCTATGGAACTCCCTGCCACAGGATGTGGTGATGGCATCTGGCCTGGATGCCTTCAAAAGGGGATTGGACAGATTCCTATCCATCACGGGTTACAAACCATGATGGAGATGTGTAATCTCTAGGCTTTAAACCAGGGTACTGTCATGAGAAGATAATGGAATCCCAGGAAAGGGGCCTTTGGCCTGATCCAGCAGGGCTCTTCCAGGTTTATTACTGTTCTTATGTCATGCCTTTACTAGGTTGATGCGATGGGCTGCAAAAGTGTGCAAGCTTTTGAGATTCACAGGTCTTCGTTGGGCAAGAGGGTATGACACCGGTGAGTGGGAGGAGGGGAAAGAGAGGGAAAAGTTTTGCTTTGGGGTCCAAGGAGTTGGCACGCTGTCTTGGAGGAGGCAACAGACAAGGCGGGTCTCGCAATGGAACGGCTGCGGTGTTGGATCCTCCCCCAATCCTCCAGGAAGCCTGCACACTTTTGAGGAGCTAGAAAGTTAGTACCGCCTCTTAAGATGCTCTAATTCCCCACCATGGATTCACGGGTGTCCCTCTCGCGTCTCGGCACACAGCCTGGCTGGCTGCCGAGCGTCCGCCTGTGCTGTGCGGATGCTGGATGAAGACAGGGGAAAACAGTGGACTGCCACCATGCTGGATGCCCTGGCCTGTTTTCTAGAAAATGGGTCTCTGGTCTTCCTGTCCATCCTGTTGTTTTGCCGCAGGTGCAAGGTTCGCTTTTCAGATATTGAAACGCCACTTGCCCCGAATGACTGAATCTTTAGGACGCAGGCCGACGGGTCGCATGTCCTTAGTGTCAGTGTCCTCGCATCTCTGTTTTGGTGCCAGCCATCGATTTCCAGGTGATGTGCTGTTTGGGTGATAGTGGAAGGAGCTGCTCTAATGACATTTGATTTGCACCCCTGTCTTGAGCAGGGGGTTGGAATTGATGGCCTTAGAGGCCCCTTCCAACTCCATTGTTCTAGAATTCCTTCCTTCCTTCCTTCCTTCCTTCCTTCCTTCCTTCCTTCCTTCCTTCCTTCCTTCCTTCCTTCCTTCCTTCCGTTCCTTCCATCCATCCATCCATCCATCCTTCCTCCCTCCCTCCCTCCCTCCCTTCCATCCATCCATCCATCCATCCATCCTTCCTTCCTTCCTTCCTTCCTTCCTTCCTTCCTTCCTTCCTTCCTTCCTTCCTTCCTTCCTTCCTTCCTTCATTCTACAGTAATACCTTGGTTTATGAGCATTGTCCATTCTGGAAACATGCTGGAAATGTCAACAACAATTTGCCCGCCCGATGGCTTCCCCCGCCTAAAAACACGCCCCCGTCTGTGGTGACGGTAATGGGACCCTGCCCAGATGTGTGTGTGCACAGGGGCAATGAATGAATGAATGAATGAATGAATGCCTGGCCACAGTGGTGGTGGCTGCATGGTTTGTGAACACCTCTGGCGCTTGTTTTGCAAAATGTTGGTACACTGAGGTGCTCGCAAACCAAAGTGGTGCAGTGGTTAAATGCCTATCCTGCAGCTAAAACTGTGCTCACCACCTGGGGTTCGATCCCAGGTAGCCGGCTCATGGTTGACTCACCTTTCCATCCTTCCAAAGTCGGTAAAATGAGGACCCAGCTTGCTGGCTGTGTGTGCAATGTGTATCCTGCCTACTGCAATTAAACTGTAAAAACCACCCAGAGACTACTTGAACTGTTGTGGGGCGGTATATAAGCAGAACACTTTATTGTATCTGCCAGATCTCTTTTTGATTTGGATTCCTGCCTTGAGCAGGGGATTATTCTTGATGGCCTTGGAGACCTCTTTCCAACTCCATTGTTCTATGATTGTAGGATTTCCCAAGGTCACCCAGGCTGGTGGTCCAACCTCTGGCTCCACCGCGGTAGACCTAACCTATGGGAGCACCGTATGCCTTGAATGTCTGTTGCCGGAGGCCTTTGTCTTCAACTTGACTCCCTGTTAATAAGCAGGTGTCTCCCGAGTTTACCACCTGAGGGAAGAAAGTGCTTTGGACAGCTGGCAGCGGTCCTTCTGGTAAGACCGTGCCAACAGCTGGTTCCTTTCCCCGGCCTTTTAATTGCGACAAGAGGTCCTAGCATCCTGTTTACCGCAGACAGTCGGGGATGCTAACAAAGAGCGAGAGGGAGAAGCAGGCAGGGGATTAATAAAAAAAAAATGCGTCAGAATTTGGTTCAAGGCCTGCTCTTCCCAGTTGCCGGGAGACAGAGGTTTAATGGCTCTGTAGCTCTTCTTGCTAATTTTGCTCTTGACGCAGGGCTCCGGGGATAGCAGGGGACCAAGCTGCCGCCAACTGCTGGGACCCGGTTGTCATAGAGTCCTAGAACGAGAGGGCCGGGAAGGATCTCAAAGGTCATCAAGGTGGCTGCCTGACCTCTTCCGAAGGCAGGAAATCCAGGAGCCAAGCTTTCCTGATGGAGGGTTATCCCACCTCGAATGAAGGAAGGACTGCCCCAGATTGAGAGGGCATCCCTTCCACTTCTTACTGTCAGTTTTTTCTCACGTTTGGTCAGAGTCTCCTTGTCATTGCCTTGAAGCCTGCCCTGTGGTGCTGCCTGTTTTCAGGTGATATACTGTTTCCCCCACCCCACCCCACCCCATGCTAAGTTACTGATCATCCTTGTTGCCCTCCTCAAAACCTGTCTCAATTTGTCAGCATCCTTCTTCAAGTGTGGTGTCCAGAAATGGAACCAGGACTCGAAATGAGGCATCACCAAGTCTTGAAAAGAGGAGTATCAGAACCTCATGGGACTTGGAGACCATACTTCATTCATGCATTCATTCATTTTCCCATGCTCTGTAACATGTAGGACCCACCAGATGTGCCCTGTAATATAGAGAACCCACCAGATGTTGAAAATAAAACAGCCAGCATTATAATGCCATTATACAAAACGATAGTAAGGCCACACCTTGAGTATTGTGTACAATTCTGGTCACCGCATCTCAAAAAAGTCATGGTGGAACTGGAAAAGGTGCAGAAGAGAGCGACTAAAATGATTACGGGGCTGGGGGACCTCCCTTATGAGGAAAGGCTAAAACATTTGGGGCTCTTTAGTCTGGAAACAAGGCGCTTGAGGGGGGATATGATTGAGACATACAAAATAATGCACGACAGGAGTAAAATGGATAGACGGAAGCTCTTCTCCCTCTCACATAATACCAGAACTAGGGGACATGTACTCAAATTGAGGTCTGGGAGAGTAAGAAAATATTTTTTTCACCCAGCACGTTGTTAGTCTGTGGAACTCCCTGCCACAGGATGTGGTGATGGCATCTGGCCTGGATGCCTTCAAAAGGGGATTGGGCAGATTCCTGGAGGAAACGTCCATCCCAGGTTACAAACCATGATGGAGATGTGTCATCTCCAGGCTTAAAACCAGGGTCCTTCAAGGGCCAGATGCAAGGGGGTGGGATCAGGAGACAGAAATCTATTCTCGTGCGCTCCCAGGCGCATCTGGTGGGGCCACTGTGAGATACAGGAAGCTGGACTAGATGGGCCTTTGGCCTGATCCAGCAGGGCTCTTCTTAGCTTCTTATGTTCTCTCTCTCTCTCTCTCTGTCTCTGTTTCCAAATTTGGGTCTGCTTCCCATGAAAACATGAGAGTCGGTGCCCTACTTGGGAGCTGTTCTTTTCTCCTCCATCTGATCACACGTACACGCAGCCGCCGCCACTCTCCTCTCACCAGAAACGCATCTTGCTCAGTGGCTCATGACTAACACAATGTTTGTGTTTCCTTTTCCTGGAAGCATATGGGGAGCTGGGGGAAAGCATATGGCCCTTTTCAAGGAACATATTGGTGAATGGCCAAATCAGGGCGGTAGCCAGTTGGAGGCCTCCGGTGCCTGGCTAGGCCACCCAGGCCATCTCTTGGAGGTCCTTCCCAAGGTGTCAGGCAGCTGAAGGTCCCGGGCAGTTTGTTTTAGAACCAGAGGTAGGTTCTGGAAGCCCTTTGGGATGGTTGCACAAGACCACAGGCAGAAGTACGCCCCTCGCCGTGTGATGTCAAGGTGGCAGAGTATCTTAACAGGATTTCAGCTCTTCGCCAGGGGGCAACTGAAGAAGGTCTTGAAGGGGTGAATTAGAGGATGGGTTTGGTAGGGAGCATGGTGGCTCAGTGGACTAAGTCTTCCAAAAACTGTCGGCTGCAAAGTCAGCAGTTCGGCGGTTTGATTCCCGGATGCCACGCAGCAGAGCGAGCTTTCACTGATCACCCCAGCTCCTGCCAACGTACATAAGAACATAAGAACATAAGAAGAGCCATGCTGGATCAGGCCAAAGGCCCATCTAGTCCAGCTTCCTGGATCTCACAGTGGCCCCACCAGATGCGTTTGGGAGCGCATGAGACTAGATATCTGTCTCCTGATCCCACTCCCCTGCATCTGGCCCTTGAAGTACCCTGGTTTAAAGCCTAGAGATTACACATCTCCATCATGGTTTGTAACCTGTGATGGACTTTTCCTCTAGGAATCTGTCCAATCCCCTTTTGAAGGCATCTAGGTCAGATGCCATCACCACATCCTGTGGCAGGGAGTTCCATAGACTAACAACGCGCTGGGTGAAAAAAATATTTTCTTTTGTCAGTTCTTACTCTCCCAGCCCTCAATTTGAGTGTATGTCCCCTAGTTCTGGTATTTTGGGAGAGGGAGAAGAGCTTCCTCATCCACTTTACTCATACCCTGCATTATTTTGTACAATCATATCCCCCTCAGCTTTTTCCAGACTAAAGAGGCCCAAATGTTTTAGCCTTTCTTCATAAGGGAGGTGCCCCAGCCCAGTAATCATTTTAGTCGCTCTCTTCTGCACCTGTAGCAGTTCGAAAGCATGTCAATGGAAGTAGATAAATAGGTACCGCCGTAAAAAGTGGGAAGGTAAAACAATGTTTCCATGCTGGCCACATGGCCACGGACTTGTACAACACTGGCTCTTCGTCTTGAATACGGAGATGAGCACCGCCCCTAGAGTCGGACATGACTAGCACGCATGTGCTATGGGACTAATACCAAAAGGTGTGGGGATGTATTTTTTCTGGAGGGGGGAGGTTATGCCTCATTAAGAAGAACCCAAGTCTCTACCTCCTGCACTTTCTCGTCAGGAGCGCAAGAATATTATAGGCAGGGTCCCTGCAAAACCTAAAATGGATGATGGTTCAAAAGTCACATGAAGCCTTTGCCTCTTTCTTGGAAAGGATGGTCCCTCCACAATGTTTGTGAATTTCTCCCTTCTCTCTCTCTCTCTCTCTCTTTTTCGCCATCTTGGGTTTTGAGAATTTGCTTCGAGTAACACATTTTCCTTTCAGCTGGGGAACCTGCCCCCACCTTCTGTTTTCACAATCCTCTCTCTCTCTGTGTGTGTGTGTGTGTGTGTGTGTGTGTGTGTGAGAGAGAGAGAGAGAGAGAGAGAGAGAGAGAGAGAGAGAGAACATCTGGTGGATCCTACATGTTACAGAGCATGGGGGGAAATCACCCGGTCCTTTGTCACAATATTGAACATGTGTTTCTATTTATGGTAATGAATCAAAATGTCAGTTATAAAAGTACAGAGTGTCAGAATGTTCCCACTCTTCTGAAAAAGTTGATATGACAATTTGTTAACCATATGACTATTACAACAAATACACTTCAAAGCACTGCCTGATTCAGTGTGCTAGAAGGTCCTTTCCCCTCCCTCCCTCCCTCCCTCCTTCCTTCCTTCCTTCCTTCCTTCCTTCCTTCCTTCCTTCCTTCCTTCCGAAAGGTGTTTTCTGGATTACATCTCTTAGCCTCTCAAACCCAGCAGGGAAACTTGTGATGGCTTAGAAAATGACCAGGTATTAAATATTGGGACGTTCTGATGCCTGCCCTCTCCCCTCTATGGTCCAAAGGAAACATGAGTGTCCCTTCCAAATACTTTGAGGCTCTCTGTGGGGCTACGTGGGCAAAGAATTCCAAACAATGCTAGAGCCTCGTGACGCAGTGGTTAAATGCCTGCACTGCAGATAAAACTGTGCTCACAACCCGGGGTTCAATCCCAGGTAGCAGCTCATGGGTTGACTCAGCCTTCCATCCTTCCGAGGTCAGTAAACTGAGGACCCAGCTTGCTGGGCTGTGTGTGCGATGTGTAGCTTGCATACTGTAATTAAACTGAGACTACTTGAAGTGGTATGGGGCGGTATATATAAGCAGAACACTTTTTGGTGACAAATAATAATACAGTGGACCCTCATATAACAAATGGTTTGTATAACAAAAATCTGTACAACATAAAACATTCTGGAGATAGGGGAAATTTGCTTAAACAGAATTGTCTATGGGGCGAATCCGTACAACATAAAAATGGTCGCAATTAGGGATCACTCCGTTTTCAATGCATTCCTATGGGAAATTTGTATAAAGGAAAATTTGCTTAACCTAATTTCATTTGCAACGAATTAATTCCTTTATGCAAGGTACTACTCTTAAAACTGCAGAGCCTGGGAGGGATCCCTTGGGATCATGGAGACCAGCCCTTCTCAAGGAGGCCCAGAGGGGGAATCGAACTCCCAACATCTCTGGCTGTGCCACCAGATGCCTAAGCCACTGAGCCATCTGGCCGTTCAGGGAGAGGAGCAGAGTGGCTCTTCTATAGGGGCTGACAGTACTAAACACACACACAAACACACACACAGAGAGAGAGAGAGAGAGAGAGAGAGAGAGAGAGAGAGAGAGAGAGAGAGAGAGATTGAACCGCACTTGTCACCTTGACCCACACAGAACCCGTCCGACCTTGACAGATCTAGCTCATCCTAGGGCAGTTGTGGATATTTCTCTTGTCAAATCCGCTCCGGTCTCACCTCGCTCAGAGGGAACCCGAGCAATTGTTGGATGTTGTGAAGGTGGAGATCAGATTTCCCTGTTTACTTTGGACCAGGTGTCTCCCCCCCACCCACCTGAACCACCACCACCACCACCCTTCATGGAAGGAGGAGGAGGAGGAGGGAGGAGGACATCTGGAAAGGCTGCAGATTGATGCCAGAATTGATTGGCAGTTGATTTCCCTCTCCCTGGAGATAGATCTGAGGGTAATCCACAGCCCTGGCCAAACCCTTCCAGAACCAATAACAAGGAAGGAGAATGCACCAATTCTAACAATTCTGTGCCCGGAAAGGTGGCGCTGGGCCTTCATTATGTTGGACAAAGAAGCTCTGCTTCTGAGCCAGGCGTTGCAAGTTGAACTCACCAGGAGTTTGACACCCACGTCCATGATGGAGTCTTGGATGATGGGCCTTCTATCGACATTTTCACTTGATCGGCTTGAAGGTTTGTGGCTGAGAAGCCGTGGACGGTTTTCTTTAAAATCATGAATGGGAGACGGTGCATTATGCGTCACATTTATCACAGTGTGCTTTCTCCCTGATCACCATCACCCTGGTAGATTTCCCCTCCCTGCTTTCTTACAATTGATTATGTGTGCAGCATCAGTTCCAAAACTTTTCAGCATCGTGTGCGTTCAGAAGCCCTGCTTCCTCTCCAGCTGGCTGGATAGCTCAGTGCATGGGAGCATCCAAGATGGAGAGCCAGAGGTCAAGACTTAGGACTTAGGAGGCCTGCTCAGCCATGAGAACTCACTGCAGGCACAGGACTGCTAAAACGCACTCCTTATGAGCCTATTGCAAAAACAGGTTGCAGGCGATACCTTTATAGGCCAGTATTTAAAATTAAAAAAGGAACACTGCAAGCTTTTGAGTGTAAATCACCCTTCTTCAAAGTAGGTCCCAGAAGTTCAGACATGGTAAAAGATGTGCTTCACCAGGAGGTTACTTTTAAAGTCCTTGGTTAGATGATGTTTTTAAAGTCCATGGCTAGATGATGTTGCAGCCAGGGCAGGAGTCTTGTTAGAGGCAAGAAGGGCAGTTGTAAAAAGCTGCTTCTTAAGTCACACCCCCATTCTTCAAACAAAAGAACATGGGTCATATACCACCCCCACTCCCTTACCCTATTGTAACTTGAAAGCCCAATTAAGGTCACTATGGCTTGGTTTTGACTTAATGGCACAGAGCAACATAACAATTATAATACTGGCCGTGAGAAATAGACAGTGGTTGCCAAAGGCCTGTCCAAAGAAATGGGCTCCAGCCTGTTGACCAAAGGACAACAGGGTTGGCCGGAGGGCAGCCTGGCCCCCATTGGCAAGGAGTTCCACTGCCTAGGGCCAGCTAACAAGTAGGCTCTTGCTTAGTTTATTTAGTGGTTTCATTTACATGCCTCCTTTCTCCTGATAAGGAGGCCCAAAGCAGCTCAAAATAATGGGTCTTGAATAGCTCAGTGGCTTATTGGTCTGGCTCTGGTACCTAGAGGTTGGTAGTTCGGTTCTCCGCTGGGACTCCTTGAGACGGAATGGACTCTATGATCCAAGTGTGCCTTTCAGGGTTGCAGTTCTAAGGTTATTATTCTCCCATGGAAGTTCACAGATGCATCACAGCTGTAGAAGCATATGTTTTCCCTGCCCAGCCAGAATGGATAGAGAGGGGTTCTCCAGAGACCCTGGGAATCCTTGAGGGATGAACTTCTGCATCATACACGCCACACAGGTCTCAAATCCCTATACGCCCTAGCTGAAATTTGGATTCGGCATAAAGTTCTCGCCTGCCAATAGTTGTGGGCCCAGAAGAGCAGAAGTGGGTCAGGGTTGGGTCAGAGGAGGAAGAGTGGGGTGAAATGATAGCCTTCCTCCTTCCATTTTGTCAAGGTGACCTCCTGCCACTGGTTAAAGGAGTGCCCACGAGGACGTGATCTTGGAAATGCATGGTCCCCAGAAGGGTATTTATCCTGGATGGGTTGGAGTGGCTCATACTCATCCAGACCTCATAAGACTGGGGCGTCCTTGCTGCAAATGGTTCTCTAGATGCCCTAAGCACATCCGATCTCGCCTGATTTCGGAAGCTAAGCAGGTTCAGCCCTGGTTAGTACTTGGATGGGAGACCACCAGGGAATACTAGGTGCTGTAGGTACCTGGAGTAAGAACTGGCAAACCACTCCAGTATTCCTGCCATGAAAACTCCATGGACATGGGGTCATGAAGAGTCGGTCACGACTATAACGACACAACACATGGGGTTGGAAGGATGCCATCGGTTGGTGTTGAGATAGACCTGGGAAGTCCCCAGGCGGGTATTCTGATACTCGTGTTGAGTAACATTGGGTTTGTTCTCACCCTACCTTGCAGGATTGCTATGCAAATGAGGAACTTGAATGGCCGTGGGGTAGGTGAGGGATCAAGTTAAGACCTCCTCCTCTCTAAGGTGAACCAAATTCCACAGCAGTGTCAAGAGTGGGAAGGCGGAGGATAGCCATATGTGGGGGGATCTTGTTGTGTTGACTAATTGTGTTGTTGCCCTCACCATGACTTAGGATGCTCCGTCTCATTTATGCAAGCGTCCCTGGTTTCGTTCCAACCCAAGGGCTAACCGTTGTGTTAATCCTTGTTCCACCTCCAAACCCTAATCTTTGCGGGAAGAGTAGCATGAAGTATTGGATTAAAGTGGAACAAAACAGAGTTGCATAAGCAACAGGGATTAGAGATGATATACAGAACGGCGTTCGGTTTGTATCCACAAGGACTCCGTATGAAAGGGGCTACATGGCATGACCCTAAGTAAGAACAAATTCCCTGCTGGCCTTCCGTCTTTAAAACCATCTATTCTTTCCTTTGGCGACCTGAATTAATTTTTTTCTTCTTCTTCTTTTCTCGTCATCGTATTGCGTATTATCTGTAATGTTAGGTTTAATGATTTGTTGAGGTGCCTCTTGGTTTTATTCTGTATGTAATGCTGTTTTATCTGTCTTTAGTGCATATTGTTTTTTGTTCTGTTTTTGTAATACTTGTAATCCATTGTTGTAAGCCGCTTAGAGTTCATATTGAAGATAAGCGGGATATAAATAAATAAATAAATAAATAAATAAATAAATAAATAAATAAATAAATAAATAAATAATAATAATACCTTTATTGTCAATGTACAACATGTGCACAATGAAATTGGCTGAGTCTCCCATGCCCACCCCCACCACCATCCCGCCCCCATCTCACTGGCAACCACTCAGTCTTACTGCACCCTGTGTACTTGACACAGAATGCGCTAGCCCACAGGTCAGTTCTTCTATACTTGTCCTGGGATTATTTCCCATTCAGCAGTCTGACAGCCCATGGATAAAAACTGTTCTTCAGTCTGTTGGTACGGCAGGCTATACTACGATATCTTCTGCCTGATGGTAACAAGGTAAAAAGTGCTGACCGGGTGTGAGTCATCCTTAAGAATTTTTCCGACCCTCCTGAGGCAACGATCCCTAGCGATGTCGTCCAGTGCACTCAGGGGACAGCCCATGATATACTGAGCTGTGCTTACCACCCTCTGTAGTGTCTTCCTGTCAGCAGCTGTCAATCCAGCATACCAAACGGTAATGCAATATGTGAGGATGCTTTCAACTGTGGACCAGTAAAAGGAGATAATCAGTTGTTGCTTCACTTTGTTCTTACGCAAGACCCTAAGGAAATGCAGTCTCTGCTGGGCCTTCCTGACTACTTTGGTTGTATTAATTCCCCAGGATAGATCCTCACTGAGGTAAACTCCCAGAAATTTAAAGGAAGAAACTCTCTCCACACACACCCCCTGGATGTACAATGGGGCTAGTTCCTCTCTCTAAATAAACCCTAAGTAAGAACAAATTCTTGGTCTGTCCTGTCCACTGTCTTTCCATTGCCTGAATACTTGGTCTCTGTATCTCATATTTTGTTATTGTTGTCTTCTTCATTGCTTCTTCCTTGTCCTTCCCTTCACAGATTCGTAGAATCATGAAGTAGGAAGCGGCCTTTGACTTGGCAGGGGGCTGGGCTTGATGGCCTTAGGGGCCGCTCTCAACCCCATGATTTTAGGATTCTAAGCTGGACAAGGATGAGACTTTGATTCGTTTGAAATGTGGCTTTTGATGAGATCTGTATGGATTCCATGGACTGCTAGAAAACGGAGCTTGCGAGTCCTGGTCAGAATCAACAAACAAGGCTATGGTTACCAAACAGAGATAATTGCACTGGGACCATTTCACGCGAGGAGTTGTCTGGTCTGCAGAGAGCTACCAGTTGGGTTCTCACTCCCTTACTGTATGATGGCTTCCTTGTGGCTGTTTCACTGAACATTGCACTGCCTCTATCTGTGTGCATACGTTTGCATGCAGGTTTTCTGTCCCAGTGTGTGCCAGTGGTGAAGAAGGCCAATTCCATGCTAGGGATTATCAAAAAGGGGATTGAAAATAAAACAGCCAACATTATAATGCCATTATACAAAACAATAGTAAGGCCCCACCTGGAGTATTGTGTACAATTCTGGTCACCGCATCTCAAGAAAGACATAGTGGAACTGGAAAAGGTGCAGAAAAGAGCGACTAAAATGATTACTTCGCTGGGGCACCTCCCTTATGAGGAAAGGCTAAAACATTTGGGGGTCTTTAGTCTGGAAAAAAGGCGCCTGAGGGGGGATATGATTGAGATGTACAAAATAATGCAGGGTATGAGTAAAGTGGATAGAGGGAAGCTCTTCTCTCTCTCCCAAAATACCAGAACTAGGGGACATACACTCAAATTGGAGGCTGGGAGAGTGAGAACTGACAAAAGAAAATATTTTTTCACCCAGCGCGTTGTAAGTCTATGGAACTCCCTGCCACAGGATGTGGTGATGGCATCTGGCCTGGATGCCTTCAAAAGGAGATTGGACAGATTCCTGGAGGAAAAGTCCATCACAGGTTACAAACCATGATGGAGAAACCAGGGTACTTTGAGGGCCAGATGCTGGGAGTGGTATCAGGAGACAGAGATCTAGTCTCATGCGCTCCCAAACGCATCTGGTGGGGCCGCTGTGAGATACAGGAAGCTGGACTAGATGGGCCTTTGGCCTGATCCAGCAGGGGTCTTCTTATGTTCTTATGTTCTCCTCCTCCTCCTCCTCCTCCTCCTCCTCCTCCTCCTCCTCCTCCTCCTCCTCCTCCTCCTCCTCCTCCTCCTCCTCTTCTTCTTCTTCTTCTTCTTCTTTCTTCTTCTTCTTCTTCTTCTTCTTCCTTGCTGGCCACCCTTCTCAGCTGAGAGCTCTCGGGGAACAGACCCCATCTCTGGGAATCACCATCCATTCGGGAGCTCCACCAGCTTCTACAGTGAGGCTTCCTTCCTGCTTCCCTGTGCCCTTTGGTGACTTCCGGGCCAGGCCTTCCCTGCCTTGCCCTGCCTAGAATTTGTGCATTGGGTTTCTGGGAGGAATAATCTCTGATTGCATTTCCTGTTCCAGATGGCAGAAATAACGCTGGCGGAACCACATCGCCCCGTTCTGCCGTGTGGAGCTCCCCGTGCCGTTCTGGCAGGGGTGCGGCTGCCAGCTCCCTTGCTTTTTTTTGCCCATATTAGGCCAAGTGGTTTTTCTGTTTGGATCTGTTTTCTTCTCAAACAGTTTATGGTGGTTTAGAAGCAGCAGAGAGTCCCTGCAACACAGCTTTCCAGAGGAAACATAAACAGAATCTCTGTTTGCCATTGAGCCAGGATGATTTGAACGGCTTGTCTGGCTGAGGGTCTGGAGGTCTCCTTCCAGGCAGGGCGAAACCTTGGATGTGGTCATCAGGGCCTCTTGTGTGAAGAGGAAAGCTTGCTTCTGGATCCAGCCCTCCCGGATACATCCTCAAAGCCGTTTGTGTGGCACAGGACAACACGGTGGTGTTGTGAGAAGAAGCACCCCCTTTCTCCTGTTCCTCACCTTCATATCTCTAAATCAGTGGTTCTCAGCCTGTGGGTCCTCAGATGTTCCTGGACTGCAACTCCCAGAAATCCTGGCCAGCTCAGCAAGTGGTGGAAGCTTCTGGGAGTTGCAGTCCAGGAACATCCGGGGACACACAGGTTGAGAAGCACTGCTCTATATAATCAGTTCGTAAGTCATTATTCCACCCTCATGGTCCATTTCATTTACCTACCCTAACTGAAGCCCTCCAGCTCCTTTACACTTGCCTCTTTCAGTCTGACATTAGAGACCCCCAACGAAAATGGGGGTTTGTTGTGGTTAATCAAGGTTGACGACTTATCTTTCAACTGCAGTCCTGCGTTGACTCGTTCTTCTACCATAAGCTTGTCTTCTCCAAACCAACCTCCCGGGCATATTATGAGTATAAGGTGGGGAAAGGGCACCCATGCCCTTCTCCTTGAGTTGGTGGGACGAAATGTTGGCCAAGAACATTGTGGCATTAAAGACAAAGTAAAATAGAGGATCTCTATTTTTCATCTCTCTTCTATGATCTATGAGGTCCAGAATTTCATCTGTCATCCAAGGTTTGATCTTGTTTGTCTCGACCATCTTTAATTTATCTTGGCACAACTCATTCACAGCAGCTTTAATTTGTCTTCAGGTGTTTTCAGCTTCATTTATATCTGCTGTCTCCTTGATGGTTTTGAATTTTGTACTCAATTTTATTATTTAGAAAATTTATTATTTATTCTTTGCCCTACATGAATCTACCACCACCACCACAAGGGCAGCCTGGATATCCTTAGGCCCTAAGGGAAGCCAGGTGGCCATCTTAGCAAAGATGGTGGCGGTGATGCCAGCCTAGGCCCCAGTGGCACTGGTGATTAAGGTAGGGAGTGGGGCTTTGGAGGGGAAGGGAATGCTTTCCTGTGGTTATTTTTAATTTTTTTAGATAGCCATGTGCTGTCAAAGAACCCAAAACAACAATCACCCCACAAACCGATGTATCACTTCACTGGTTTGTGGGTGAAGGATCTGTGGTTCTTGGTTCTTCCACCTCTATCATGTATGTTACTAGGTTACTGAGAGCAATGAGCTCTCAGGAGGGTCTTTTCTGTATTTTAAAATCATTTGGGAGGTGTTGGGTACTATCTGTGGATGTCAGTATCTGTGGGGGTAGGGGTGGAAACAATTCCCCCATGGATATGGGGTGCCCTAATGTAGTTAGTGATTTTGTATATGTTACTCCAATCATCAATCCAAAGGGAGACTGCAGTCAACAAATCAGAAGGAGAAAACAGCGAGGAAGGAATTAGAAAACACCATTGAGAAGAAGAGGTTTCCTTGGAGAGCAAAGATCATCCATACTCTTGTATCTCTGTTCTCCAAGGTGAAAGCTGGACAATAAAGAAAGTTGATCAGAACAGAAAATGGATTTGTTTGGAATGTGAAAGCTGGAGGAGAGCTTTGTGGATTCCCTGTCCAGTCAGCTAAACAAGTGGATCCTCGATGAAGTCAAGCCTGAACCCTCTCTGGAGGCAAAAATGTGAACTAAGGCAGTATTTACTGGAAACAACCATCATGCTGGGAAAGGCAGAAAGGGAGATAAAATATAAGGGCCTTTTCACATGACCCCTAAGATCCGCTGGCCACTTAAATTCGGACCAGAGATCTTAGGGGTTTGTCGCTGTTCCTGTGTTCCCACCCCCTCCGCACCCTGGCTGCTGGCTGCGTGAGGGGAGGGAGAAAAAAAGGAAGAAAAGAATGCCGCTCACCTCCGTTCTGCCGTCCGGGCATTGCATTCAGATCTCTTAAAGGGGCAGGGGGCAAAAAAAGAACAAACAGAAGCAAGGAGAGCCCGGCATTCACTACGTTATATCCGCATCAGGAATTTTCACCTCCGGAGAGCAGGTACCTGAAAAGTGCGCTGGGACGCGCTTAGGTGGGCGTGGTCGCACTTAATTATCTGTAAACTCCGGAGCTTGTGGGGAAACAATTTTAAGCTCTGGAGCTGGGAGCCATTTGCGGCGGAGTTTAGGGGTCGTGTACAAAGGGCCTAAGATGGGTTGACTGTAAAAGAAGCCATAGGCTAGAGCAATGGTGGCGGACCTTTGTCACTCCAGATGTTTTGGACCACAACTCCCACAGTCCTTTGACATTGGCAATCTAGCCTTGGAATTCTGGGAGCTGCAGACCAAAACATCTGGAGTGCTGAAGTTTCGCCACCCCCTAGGCTAGAGTTTACAGGGCTGTTAAGGGTGGGACATTTTGGAGATTGCTCATTCCTAGGCTCACCAAAGCCAATAACTTCTGGAAGGTCCCAAATGCCTACCCTGGCTGGAGATCAGTGCCGTGATTAGGCAGTGCATCTCAGTGGAAGGGGTTGGGTGGGCTTTGACCCGCCACCCCCGGCCCGATATCGAGGGGTGCCAAGGGTATAGACTTCTCAAAGGAGACCATCTCACAGTTAACCTTCTTCCCCAAACAGGGGACTTTCGCATCCAGAACTAACGTTGAAATTTCTCCGTCAGGCCCAAAGGCGCCGCCTTGCACTTCCCTAAGCCTGAAACCGCAGTGTGTGTTTCCCATCAAAAGAAAAAAAGACTCCACGCCTGCCCTGGACGGTGTTTTCCAATCTGGTCTTTTCAATTCCTTCCTAAAATGCAAGTTTCATTTCTGCCTTTTTCCTCACTTCTAGAAAGCGATGCTCTTCACTCCACTTTCACAGAACAGAAGGGAAGGAGGGGGGAGGCAAGGGGGAGGAGGAGCAGAAACCAATCTAGGAATCCTAAACTGGTGTGTTTGTACTAGTTTTGTTTTTACACTAGAACTGTGCTTGGTGGGAATAAGCCTTTTTATAAATCTGTTACTGATGGGCCCATTTCTCCCTCAACCTCTAGCGACACAATGAGTTGCTGACTCTCTGCTTGACCCATGCAAACACACAGTGCAGCTGCTCCTCGCTTAACAATGGACCTGTTTAATGACTGCTCAGACTTATAACCAGCAGCATTGGCCAAAGACACCACTGACTAATGGCTGCCCAAGGAAGCACTGACTGTTCCAGCCTCAGGGTCTCTGCCAAAGCGCCTGGCTGGCTTCTGCTGCACCAGCCTGGCCAGCAGCTCAGGGGGGTGGGGGTGTAAGCAGGGCTACAGCAACCCCTTCCGCCTTCCTCCTCCTCCACTTCTCCCTAGGGTTGGGTGTTGTTACAAGTGTCACAATGCCTCTTCCGGGGAGGAGAAGGACCCAAGTGGGATAAAACATTGACCACCTCCATCTCTCTTCTATCTCTGTTCTCCCCTCCCTTTTGTTCTGCAAGGAGGGCAGCCTCCACCCACCACAAGACACCCACCTTCAGGTCCTCACTTAACAACCAGTTCACTTGATGATCTAATTGTAGGGACAGAACTTCAGGTCATTAAGCGAGGAGTGCCTTTGTTAAATTCATGCTTATACAGAAGACTAGATTCCACAACCACCACCACCCAATTAATGTACAGACCTGTTGTCAGTTATGACCGAAACAAATCCATGGACACCTAGGCAGGATGCCTTGAACTGGTATCCCAGGGTATGTGAGTCGGAGGCATGGGTGGTGGACTGCTGTGTGCCACCACCCGGTTCTGGACAAAGAAAGGAGTTATGAGGTGACCAGGCTCATTGGCCAAAGAAAACAGGAAAGCTAATACCTTTCAGAGGTATTGCAGCACAACACCTAGTATCCAGCAAGATATAATGGCTTGTGAATGGTGGAAGGTAGAGCCCAGTTCATCTGAGCTTCCTACGATGGGAAACATGACATTACCCCAGTCTTTATTTATTTGTTATCCATCTTGTCTCTGTAAGCTCATGGCTGCTCAGATCCCCCCCCCCAACCTCCTCTTAGAACTGTGTTTCTAGAAGGGGCCCTCTGGATTGTTAAGTCCAGGTCCTGCCAAGGAGGCCCATCGGGCAATCACACTCCCACAACTGAGAGTACAGTAATACTTTGAATAACGAATACCCCGATAATGAATTTTTCAGATGATGAATCGCAATTTCCAGGTATAGGGCTGCCTTGGATAACGAATTTTTCCCTATGGGCTGCCTCGGATAACGAATTGCAGTTTCTAGTTATAGGTCTGCCTTGGATAATGAATTTTCTCTATGGGCTGCCTCAGATAATGAATTTTCTTATGGACTGACTCGGATAATTAATTTCCAGCATGCATCAATAAAAAAGAATTATCCTGGGCTGCATCATATCTGTACCTTTAAAGTGCACTTTATAAAGAGTTTTGAGCAAAAAAACAGGTGTCTGTGTCATTTTCCTAGGCTATGGAATGGATTAATTGGTTTCCCATTCACTTCTATGGGAAACCGTGTTTTGGATAACAATTTTTTTCAGATAATGAATTGCCTCGGAGAATGAATTAAATTCGTTATCCGAGGTACCACTGTAGTTCTGTACATGAATCAGGAACAAATCTAATCCTATGAACTTGCATTAATTTAATACAGACACTCCTCACTTAATGACCTGGAGTGCCATTCTTACGACGGTCATTAAGTGAACCAGTTGTTAAGTGAGGAGCTGAAAAGAGACCTCTCTGGCTCACAACCAGATACCTAAACACGGAGCTATCCCGCCAGCTCATAATCTTGGAACTTCAATGCTGGAAGGGACCCTGTGGTTCACTCAGTCCAACCCTGTGTTGAGGAGGAACAAAGGGGAATCGAACCCTTAACCTTTGGCTCTGCAGACAAATGCCGAAAGCAATGAACCATCTTGCTGTTTCTCCCTGTTGAAATTATTTCCATTACCTTGGGCTGAGTCCTCTAAGTCTAATCTGTCAAGGTTGTTTTGGATTTTCATCCTATCCTCTAGGGCAGGCATGTCGAAACTTCGGGCCTCCAGATGTTTTGGACCACAACTCCCAGAGTTCTAAGCCTGTATTTCCAATGGCAAAGGGCTGTGGGAGTTGCGGTCCAAAACATCTGGAGGGCTGAAGTTTGGACATGCCTGCTCTAGGGAATTAGCAACCCATCCCAATTTAGTATCATCTGCAACAAATTTAATCAGTCTACTCTCCTTTCCTTCCTCTCTCCCTTCCTAAAGATGTTGAATAGCACCGAACCCAGAACAGAACCCTGGGGCACACCACTAGTCACATCTCTCCAAGCTGAAGAGAAGCCATTTATGACCAGTCAACCAATTACAAATTGGTGCAATTACTCAACCAGTTACAAATCCATCTAACAGTGGCACTATCTATCCCACATTCTACTAATCTGGGAGTTGAATCATGGCAAATGGACTTTTTTTCTTGAGAGATAGAAACGTTTCACTGCTCATCCAAACAGCTTCATCAAGTCTGAATAAAGCTAGTTGCGAGTCCTCCATCTTCTAGTCCGCTTTGACCTCTTGTCACCCTGGTCTGAAATAGGCTCATAAGATGGACAATGGCCTGAATAGGCTCATTAGACAACAGTATCCATAGCCTTAAGGTGAACAATGGCCTAAGGTGCTGAAACCTATCAAGAATGGGTCTTTGGCTATGGCCTTGGTGATGAAGGCTTTTTGATTTGTCTGGGTACTTTGGAAAGCACACCCTGATAAGTAGCAGATAGACTATGCCTGAGGCCACCACCTCTGTTGAGGGAGGGGTTTTCATTAATGCTCACATGAATGGCTTCCCTGACCCCTCTCTCAAACCATCTATCTTCTCTGTCTAATATGTGTACATCCTCATCTTTGAATGAGTGCCCTTTGTCCTTCAAATGGAGGTGTACTGCTGATTCTGGTACTGACCTGTTGCCCCCCCTATGTTGGTCCATCCTTCTGTTTAATGGCTGTTTAGTTTCTCCAATGTAGAGATCTGTACACTCCTCACTGCATTGGACCGCATATACTATATTGCTCCTTTTATGTTTTGGTATCAGATCCTTTGGGTGGACAAGTCTCTGCCTTAGTGTGTTTGTGGGTTTGAAATAAACAGGGATGTGGTGTTTGCCAAAAATCCTTTTAAACTTCTCAGACACTCCAGCCATGTAAGGAATGACCAGGTTCTTCCATCGGGTCTGGGTCTCAGACTGATCCCTTGTTCTTCTGGGATGGCCCACTGCTTTGTTGAAGGCCCAGTTTGGATATCCACAGGCCTTAAGTGCTGTCTTCAGGTGCCCGTCTTCCTTCTTCTTGGCTTCTGTGGAGGTGGGGGTGCTTTCTGCTCTGTGGCTTAGGGTCCTGATGACTCCTAGTTTGTGCTGTAATGGATGGTGGGAGTCAAACAGTAAGTATTGATCTGTGTGGGTGGGTTTCCTGTAAACTTCTACTCCCAGGCCACGGTAGGGTCTGATGATGACTGCACAATCCAGGAAAGCCAGCCTGTTGTCTGGGGTGTCTTCCCTAGTGAACTTAGGGTCCACTGCAATGATGTAGTCTGTAAAGGCGTGTACTTCCTGAATCTTGATTTTCACCCAGGTATCATCTACATACCTGAACCAGTGGGATGGTGTTGTCCCTGGGAAGGTGTCGAGTGCCTTCTTCTCCACTTCTTCCATGTATAGGTTTGCAACAATTGGTGACACTGGGGAACCCATGGCACAACCATGCTTCTGTCTGTAGAAGTCCCCTCTGTACATGAAATATGTGGTGTTCAGACAGAGGTCCAGGAGGAGGCATTTCTTGTCTGGGTTGAGGCTGTTTCTGGAGGTAAGGGTGCTGTCCTCTCTTAGTCTTCTCTTTACAGTTGCTAGGGCATCCGTGGTGGGAATGCTGGCAAAGAGAGATGTAGCATCAAAGGATACCATGGTTTTATCTGTATCCAGTTTCAGCTCCCTGACTTTAGAAACAAACTCCTCTGAATTGTGTACGTGGTGCTCTGTGAGCCCAACCAGTGGGCTTCTTTGCAAGTATACTATGGGGAACTTCTTTGCAAGTTCACTATGGGGAACCTTATTGAAGGCCGTACTGATATCTTGATAAGCAACATCCATAGCTTTCCCCTCATCCACCAGGCCTGTAAATCTATCAAAGAAAGAGATCAAATTGGCCTGGCATGACATGTTTTTGAGAAACCCATGTTGACTTCTCATAATGACAGCATTGCTAGTTAAAGAATTACAGACTCATAAAATAATTACAGGCTTTTAAAGAAACCTGTGTTGACTTCTCATAATGACAACATTGCTAGTTAAATAATTACAGGCTTATAAAACCACAATAGTGGCCAAACATGGCTGGTGCTCCATCTGCTGCTGATGATATTATATTTGAAAAAGGGATCACTTTTTCCATGAAATAATATTTCAAAATATTGACTATTGATTCACCTTTAGTGTCTGTTGTCAAAGTTCTCACAAAGAGCAGTTCTTCGTGGATTTCTTGGCACATAAAAAAAACGAATATACGCCAATAATAGTATTTTATTACCAGGTAAAGTTGACTCATCCAGTTGAATAGAGAAATGGTTCGTTTTCAGATAGTTACACAATAAGCTTTCAACATCATGACTCATTTCATCAATACGTCTTTGGTGTTGTTGCTCAAAGGAATTATTTTGTATATATCATATTCAGGCTTGTGTAGAACAGTTTTTAAAACATCTTCAACGGCTGGTAAAATCAGCTCTTCCCCAATAGTATGAGGTTTTCCTGATTTTGCTGAGTCGTGAGATATTGTAAGACGCCCACAAACCATCATTGTCTCTTTTTGAGGTTAAAGAGAACATACTGTTCACCGTGGTTCTCTGCTGAATTTTTTCCTTCAGTGTTTTAAACTATGTCTGCTTTATTAGGGTGACACCTTCTCAGATGATCCTGCAGCTTGGATGGTTTCATAGAACCATTGTTTAAAACTCTGTTGCACAAAAGGCACATGGGCAAACGTTTGTCCGATAGGGATGGAATGAAGCCAAACTTCAAATAATCAACGCCTTACTGCCTACAGTTCTTCTTAGCCTCAGCCATGTTGAGTAGACATTATCTGTTGACAAAAATAAAGCTATTTAAACATGATAACACAGAGCAATTCAAAATTGATTCCTGCCCAGACAGCATACAAATATTTTAAAAACTTTTTAAAATCATTTTTGGTAACATTGGAAATATGTTTAAAATATTTCTAAACGTGTTGAAATGTCTGCAAAAATAGCTTACAGAAATATTTCTGAAAAATATTTTGAAATTTGTGTGCTGTTTGGGTGGAGTAAATTTTTATTTAAATCTTTGGTTAGGTAAATATAGAGAGGGATCAGGATAAAGAAAATTTTGCTTATGTAGTGGTACTTTGTAAGCGTTCGTAGTACAATTTCATAGGGAGCGGACTGAGATGACTGGGTCCCTGGTTCAATCCTGGCCGTGCCATGTACCAATGAATCTTTTCTATAACAATTTAAGTGCATAATACTGATTGCTAAAACAGTGAAGGGAACCCCGCTAGGGAATACACGTGTACAGTAGTACCTTGGATAAAGAGCATAATCTGTTCCGGAAGCATGCCTGAAACCAAAATGCTTGCATATCAAGGCATATTTTCCCAAAGGAAATAATGGAAACTCGGATGGTTCATTCCACAGCCCAAAAATATTTGAGTACAATACTGTAATATAATACAAGCTACTAAATAAAATACAAAATATAGTACAGTACAGTACAAAGTACAAAATACAGTACAGTACAAAGAACAATAGCCTGCATTTGAAAACCTTACTGGCAAGTGCAGAGGAGGGGGGAAGCCTCCACGGAGGGGTCTGTTTAAAAATGGGGCAATGGGAGGAATCCCAACCTAAAGCAGAGGAGGGGAGAAAACCCCCCATGAAGGGGGCTGTTTTAAAAACTGAGCAATGGGAGGAATCCCAGCTAGAGCAGAGGAGGGGGGGAAGCCTCCATGGAGGGGGTTGTTTTAAAAAAGGGGCGATGGGGTGGGTGGTTGTGTCCTGGTTTTGCGGTGGTGGTGGCAGGGATGGTGTGGAGAGGCCCCACAGAGGTGGCCTCTTTTGTGGAAAGGGGTTGATGGGGGTGGCAACTGTTTGTGCCTTTACTGAGCCTTTCATCCTTCCTTTGACTCTACTGCTGCTGTTGCCTGAAACAGAGACTGAAACAATCACCCACTTCCAGCAGGAGGGGGGGAGAGGGAGAGATGCCATTGGCTTAGAGCACTTTTGATTATGTGACACCCATGAGAGTGCTGGTATATCAAGACACTGCTCGTTAATAAGGCAAAAATGTTCAGAAATTTTTGCTCGCTAATCAAAATGCTTGTAAACCAAGTTACTTGTTAACCAAGATATGACTGTCTTTATAGTTGATTTGCATTTCAAATGACTATGATTTGGGTACAAATATTTGTCATGTGGCTGCAAAACACAAGTTCCCAACCTTTGCAAAATGGACTTTATAAACATGCACATGGCGAGGATCAAGTTCCGAAAAATGATGGAATACCTCCCCCCCCCGCACACACAATGCAAAATGGACTTTAAAGGTACGCACACCACATGGATCAGGTCCCTACCTTTGCACCACTTGAGAAATGCACTAAAAAGTTTTAAAAATTTCCAAGAATTGCTGCAAAAACTTTCAAAAAGGGCGCCAAAAGAATTTGTCTTAGGTGTAAGACATTTATCAGGACACCTAAATGTTGATGATGACCTGCCTAAATGGGGTCCGCTCACGTGGACCCCCATTTACATTTCATGGACTCCCAATTCTTTTCTTACTATCAAAGACCCCTTTGCAAGTTAAAATAGACCCCTAGGGGTCTATAGAGACCACTTTGCGAACCACTGAACTAGATGATCCAGCCATGATATCAGAGGATGGGTTCCATGGTGGATGCATGGATGCAAGCTCCTTGCTGATGCAGACTCGTTGAGAAGCTGAATGACGCCTCATGTCTTGCAAAAGTTTATCTTGGGCTGTAAGTGCCATCAGGTTTCCAGGCAGGCCAGTGTCTCATTTCTTGCCAACTTTGCCCGTGAATGCCGTTGTCCTTGAGGAATCGGCATATGTTACAAGACCTGATTGTTGAACAAGCACCTTTGTACTGTTGTTGAGGGAAACCAGCCAGAACAAAGGTTTCCGCTGATTACCTCTGGTTGGGGAAATGCATCATCCTGTTGCCTTCAACTGTGTGCTTCTGTTTTTCATATGGTGTCTTTCATCACAGCCTTTGAGAAGGTTTTTTTTAACCCCTCCCCCTTTGGGTTCTTTATATGTTCTTTGCTTGTTTGAACAAGAAAAGAACCGCCATCTGCTTGAGCAAGAGACAAACGAACAAGACGGAGGATCTGAAACTAAATAAGATCACATCTGCTTAGCATAACCACTGAAAGATGACTGAAGGCTCTAATGAGAAGCACACGCTGATGAAAAAAAAAAGTCAACAACCCACCAACAAATATTGAGGGAAGGTTGCCTGCCAAGGATTTTAGTGTTTTGGCTTTTTCTATTTGCCTTGCTGTGCCAGGCCAACCCGGGAGCACAGCTGCTTCTCTTCCGGCTTGTGGTCTGTCTTGTTTGGGAGGACGTTCTTTTTTCCTCCATCCTAAGGAAACAAGCAGCAGCAGCAGCAACAAGTGAGATTGTGATGGTGATGGAACACAGTGATCTCTCTTGAACCCCAAATCCTTGTGTCGGTATTGGGGTTGTAATAGGGATGGGATGCAGGGCAAAGGTGCCCGTGAGGGAGAAGATCTGAAGCTTCTCCTCAGAGACCTGTGCCAAGTAGAGGAGTGTTAAAGGCTGAGCTTGAGGAAGCATAGAATCATAGATTAGTGGAGTTAAAAAGACACATTGGAACTGGAAAAGGTGCAAAAGAGAGCGACTAAAATGATTACTGGGCTGGGGCACCTCCCTTATGAGGAAAGGCTAAAACATTTGGGGCTCTTTAGTCTGGAAAAAATAGCGCCTGAGTGGGGATATGATTGAGACGTACAAAATAATGCAGGACATGAGTGTAGTGGATAGAGGGACACTCTTCTCCCTCTCACAAAATACCAGAACTAGGGGGCATCCACTCAAACTGAGGGCTGGGAGAGTGAGAACAGACAAAAGAAAATATTTTTTTCACCCAGCGTGTTGTTAGTCTGTGGAACTCCCTGCCACAGGAGGTGGTGATGGCATCTGGCCTGGATGCCTTCAAAAGAGGATTGGACAGATTCCTGGCGGAAAAGTCCATCCCAGGTTACAAACCATGATGGAGATGTGTCATCTCCAGGCTCAATAAAACCAGAGTCCTTCAAGGGCCAGATGCAGGGGAGTGGTTGCAGGAGACAGAGCTCTAGTCTCGTACACTCCCAGAGGCATCTGGTGGGGCCACTGTGAGATCCAGGAAAGTGGAGTAGATGGACCCTTCTTGGCCTGATCCAGCAGAGCTCTTCTTATGTTCTCATGTTCTTATGAGTTGGAAGGGGCCTACAAGGCCATCAAGTCCAACCCCTTGCTCAAGGCAGGAGTCCAGTTCCAAGGATATCTGCCGGGTTCTTGGTTGTCTAAATTCCTCTTGAAGGCCTCTAGCACTGGAGCACTCACCACCTCCTGAGGTCATGGGTTCCATTGTTGTACTTATCTCGCTTTAACAGTTAGGAAGTTTTTCCTAACATTCAGCTTAAATCTGGCTTCCTGTGGCTTGAGCCCATTCTTAGGCATCCTGAACCAATCCTGCCCCTGTTCTGTAGGACAGCCTTTTGATCATTTGAAGAGTGCTCTCCTGTCTCCTCTCAGTGTTTTTTTCCCCTCCTGGGTAAAGAACATGCACA